>OVAN01008234.1:0-18463 GCA_900406275.1 Anastatica hierochuntica | reverse complement strand
CAATCTATCATAGATTAATGTTATTTTTATAAACCTTTTACAATCTAATTGATAAAATAAAAAATCTTAAAATTATATTCTAAGATTAAGATTTTTATCAATTACATGATCAATTCAGTAATAATGATTATTTACTATTTCTAATTTTGACTTGTAAGAAGAATGTTTGGCTATAGAAATTAAATTGATCATGATTTAGTAGTCTTAAATGCGTCGATTAAAATAATTCAAAAACAAAAAGAAAATTCCTAATCTCACCAACCTATCAAATTATAACAATTAATTCTAGAATGGTTGTATCAATGACATGTGGACAAAATCACTAAATAGACTTCTCTTTTAATATATAAAAAGGATTTTCTCTAACCCTAATTTTTCAAAACATCAGGTTATTAAGTTAACCTGAATAATATATTAGTGCTGTTTGTTTCGTTGTCGCAGCTTTCTGGAACCAGCGTCTGCGACCAAACGCTGTTCGTTTGGAGGTCACCGGTTCCGCGTCAAATCGCGGCGTATAGACGCCAGCGATCTGCGATTAAAAATTTTGAACGCCGTAAAATTCAGCGTTCGCGATCAAAAACTGCGATTCAAAAAAAGCAAAAAAAATCATTTCTCAACCCTAAAAAACAAAAACGACAACTCTCTCTTTCTCTTACAAAGTCGTCGTCTATCTCTCTTTGTCTGCTACGATTCACCGATTTGCTGGAGCTGATTTTCCAGCGACAGATCTCTCTCTCTCTCTCTCTCTCTCTCTCTCTCTCTCTCTCTCTCTCGATCTCTCTCTGCTTAGATCAAAACGATCTGTTTTGTTTTGCTTAGATCGGCGACATAAGTTTCTCGAAGCTTCCTTACAATCTCCGACAAACCCAAGTAGCTAGAAAACGCCATCTTCAAAGCAAACCTAATCTTCAAGCTAAGGCCCTTTGGTACAACTCACACTCGGGTCTCTCTCTTTCTCTCTATCTCTATCTCCCTCTGGTTTTACATCTCCTTCTCCTATGTTGTCTTTGAGTTTTCATGTTAATTGGCCATGTTCGTTTCATGTTTGAACTGAGTGTGTGTTTCTTTCCTCTGTTTTTGTATATCAGACTCTGAGTTTATTCATTCATCTTCTTCTTTTTCTTTTTCGCAGAAGTCCATAAGTTTTACCATCAGTGTGGCCCTGGTGAGTTATTTCGTCATCCATCTTGTATAACTTCATGGTTCCCTTGTATGAATCAGGGATGAATTTTTGATGCCATTCATCTTCTTAGTCTTTTGTTTCTATGTGTTAGATGTAAAGCTCAGGTTCTAGTTATCGTTATCTCCTCTGGCCGAAAACATAGATCATAGTAGTTGGGATTTTTAAGTTTTTTTATAGGATAAGATGAAGTTAGTTCTCTCCTTGTGGCTTCTCTTCTTAGTTTCATTTATAGTCTCTCGACTCATATTATTCCATTACAAATAATTCATTGTTCAAGTTTTAACCATGAAGAAGAGCTTTAGCATAAGACTTTGTTTCATTGTTCAAGTTTTAACCATGAATAGAGTTGTTGCTTGGTCGTTTCTTTCTTTGGTTTTTGTGGATTTTCAATTGGAGTTATGGTTTCTTTGTTCCTTTAGCCTAGTCTCTTTTTCATTGTTCAAGTTTTAACCATGAATAAAGTTGTTGCTAGTTGTTTCTTTTAGCCTAGTCTCTGTATTTGTGAGTGGTTCATTCATTGTCGTCTTCTGTGTTAGGGAGCACAATAATAATCGAGAAAAAGCTTCTGAAGAGTGTGACTAGACAAGATCCGTTTCATGGTTTCTTGAAAACTTCTCCTTCTTCTTCTTAAAGGTAGCTACTTTCCTTTTCCCCAAGTTTCTTCCTTTACATATAAATATTGAAGCTTTCTTACGATTGTTTACTCCTTAGTACTTAGCAGCTGATGGGTCTCACTCACATTCTTCTTATTGTGTAAGCTCTTATCAGTCTCATCCTCTTAGCACTCTTCACTCTTTAAGGTATGACTTTAAAGATTCAACGTGTTCATATTTTTGTCTACTGTATGTGTGTAGCTTTGTTTTTTGAATGTTGAATGGCTGTATGGTTAGTGTTGTGTACTGGAGTCTCCATGTTGATCTGACTCCTTTGCTATGTTTTTAGATATCATACTTAAGGTAGTTTAGTTGCTTGTTGCTTTAAGGATGATATATTATTGAACATTGGAACATGACAAGATGATTCTCAAGAGAAGAATTGTGTCTTTTCTTATTGTGTTTATGATTCTGCCTTTGTGATTTACTAAATTGGAGCCCTTATACTTAGCTTGTCTTGTTTTAGTATGTTTCTTGGTTTGTTTCGATGTTTGAAAGTTGAATTTAATGTGATTCTTTCTGTCTTTTTTGCAGGTCTCATACCCTCTCAGGCTCTCTCGTCTCAAGACCCTCCCAAGCTCTCACTCTCAACCATTTTAAGATGACAAAAGATGTAAGTATGGAACTGTCTTTATGTGTATGGAACTTTCTTTTTTGGTGCGTCTCTTGTTTAGTCTTGTCTAAGTTTGGTGTGTTTTAGAACTGGCCTCCTTAGGAAACTAGATTTTTTTCCAACTCTACGCGGAAGAGAGAAAAAAAGAAAATAGAACGAGTACATCAATGAATAAAATAGGGAAACAAAATATCATGGAGGCATTTGAAGATAGGTTTAAGAAAGGATATCTCAATTGACAGCCCATCAAGAACAAATACGACACCAGTAGGAAGAAATACATCAAGCTTAAGAAGTTGACTCACAATAGGACAGGGCTTGGGTTTGATAACATGGGAAGAATTGAGATGTCAGATGATTGGTGGAATGAACGCGAAAAGGTCAGTTTCTCTGATTTAAACTCCATTATGAAACTTAGTGACTCTATTTAGTTAGATTGGATCTGGTTTAAACTGTGAACTTGAGAAGATAACCTTGGTCCAAGATTGTAGAAAAGCATTTAGTGTGGAGTTTATGAGTCTGTAATACAACTGTTATGTAAACTACAACTAGTTGTAAACTACAACTAGTTGTAAACTACAACTGTTATGGTTTAATCATCAGTCTCTTATGTCTCTTTGAAATTGAACATGCATCTTTATTTGCTTCTTCACTAAACTGCAGAACCATACTTTTCTGTTTTTACATAACAATTGTATTACAGTCAACTCATACTTTTATGTTTTTATGTTGTTTTGCTAAAGTTGTTCAAATCAGATTGTGAACTGACTTTTTTTGTTATATAGGCGTATCCTGGATTAGAAAATCCGTATGCAATGAGATTGCTAATATGGACTTTTTGAAGAGGAATTTAATGGTGTAGTAGTAACGGGAGCTGAAGGGTGGAGCGCTCAACATGGAGAAGCAAGTTTGAATTCTAGAGTGGGTGGAGATGATGGTGATGAAGCTAATTCTGTTGATATTCCAGCTATTGAGACAGAAACTCACCCACAAGCTCAGACAGAAACGCAGAAACAAACTCAAGCTGGAAGTTCAAGAGCAAAAAGAAAACGTAAGGAGAAAGATATGGTTGTAGAAGCTTGTGTAAAATGGACTGAAGCTCTTGAGGTGAACAATAGGATAACAGAACGAATGTTGGAGCGTGAACATGCCTCTAGTGTTGAGAATGTGTTAAAGATACTGAATACATTGCCTACGGTTTTCGAGAGAAGATGAAATGGGCGTTACACTATTACTTAGATGGAAACTCTTCAATATCTAGCTGTTAAATTGTTTTGTGACCAGTTCATATTGGTGATTGGAGATGTAAACAAACAGATGTTTCTTGAATAGGGGAGTTTGATGGTGTTTAAGAACAGATGTTTTTGTGTTTTGTTTAAGAACACATAAACAGATCTTATGCTTAGAGATAATAATCTCATAAATTTACTTCTGAAAATATATTTTGTTATTGATGATGTAGTTTCCAGAATAAAATATATAGCTATGTATACTCTAGTCACAAAATAGCGTCTAAGATGCACATAATAGTTCTTATAAAGTATTTTAGGGGTGACCAGAATATTTGACATCCGAAATTTGATATCTAGTCATCCTCCAAACATTTATGTTATCTATGAGGATGTAAATATGATTCTAGTCCAGATAAAACATTTAGATATACTAATTAAAAGCCGAGACTCATTTGGTCCAGTGGCAAAAGTCCTGGTGCTGAGTATTCAGGCGTAGGATTTGGCTATGGATCGGGCCTAGTCGATCCACCCGTGTCAAAAAAAATATACTAATTAAAACTTATCAATTAATTAATAAATATTATATATTTCATAAAAATATACATACATAATTTTTCTTTATTATTTTGTAATAATACCTAAATATTTTTCCTTAAATATTATTTATTTATAATTTTTTTTTGAAATTTGGATATCTAAAAACTGTAATTCCGATTTCCGATGAATTCTTTAACGGATTTAATTAATCAAGATTTGGATCCAAAAGTTCTAATTTAAATACATTGTGGTTATTATTAATCAAATCCTCTGAAAAAAGAGTAAAGAGGGTTCAGAAACCTAAAACGCAAAAAGGGAGTACAAGAACTATGAAGAAACTATGAATACATTATCACTATGAGAGAAGAGAAAGACGACATTTTATGTGATTTTCTCGTCTTCACAGTTGTGTCCCTGAGGGGCTTTCTATGCCGGCGGTTATCAGCGGTTACTTCAGGCTTGTGGTTATCGACAGTTATTCCTTCAACCGCTGTGGAGTCTACTTTATTTATAGCCTGGTTATGTCAACAGAACTGGGTTAGAGTCCGTAAAGAAGGAAACCAATTTCCTCTGTTCATCTTACTCATGGCGACTCGTGTGCGCAATCAAATCCAAAATCTCACTCTGGGCTACGACGACGGTGTAGTCCCGGTGCCGATTGACCTGTGTGTAGATGCTATTGAAGAAAAAAGGTTCAGTCTTTTCGCTAAGCCTGTTAACTTCCGAAAGCAAAAATTGCGGGCTATGGTGATTGCTCTCCCTCGGATATGGGGTGTAGGAGATGAAGTTTCTGGCCTTGTTCTTGAGGATCGGAAGATCCAATTTGTGTTTCAAACAGAGGAGTCGATGCTATCAGTCCTTAGGCGTGGACCATGGTCCTTCAATGAAAGGATGGTTGCCGTTGAGAAGTGATCTCCTCATTTCTCTAATGATGATCTAAAGTTTATACCATTCTGGGTCCAAGTGCGTGGTATTCCGACGCAATTTCTTTCGGTGGCGATGATCACACACATTGGTGGTGTCATTGGTCAATTCATTGAGACAGACTTCGGCGGTGAGGGAGCCCAAATGAGGAATTACGCACGCGTCCGTATTCTCTGTTGTGTTGATGCTCCACTCAAGTTCTAGTGGCAATTTCAATTTGCTGGGGAAATGGTTGTTCTGAGTTTTCTCTATGAGAAACTGAAGGGGTTTTGTGCTGTGTGTGGGGGTTATGAGTCATGATGTTATCTATTGCCCGTAAGCCAATCTCCCAGCCTAGTCAAGACCAGAATCTGATATGGATGATGATGAAGATGGCGGTCCCCCTGGGTTCACAGACCAGCTGCACGAGCGGACTACTCCGCCACACTTGGATCCTACCGATTCGACCAACACGCCTTCTAAGAAGAGAAAGGTAGATGCTGGCAGTTCTTCTTAATCTAACAATACTATGAATTGTGATTATCGTCAGGTGTTTACAAATGAAGATTGTAAAGAAAGCTTGTTGAAGACGAGACGTGTAAAGACTGTTGTGTTTGAGGCACGATTGGCGGCCGAGGCTAAGACTCACAACACAAGTCCTTCCTGGAAGGCAACTGGTGATGGTTCGGTGGGCCATAATCCAGTAGGTTATGAATGAATGCTGCGTTTTGGAACTGCCGGGGTTTGAAAGGGGAACCGATAGTTCGACGCCTTAAGGGAATAACGAGAAAATATTCCATGGACTTGCTCTTTCTGGTAGAAACAATGAATCAAGATGATATCGTTCACGACGTAGCTGCTCAACTCAAGTTCGATTATGTTAAGTGTGTATCTCCAAGGGGATTAAGTGTTGGGTTAGCTTTGCTATGGAATAAAAATGTATCTATTTCCTTTCTTTCATTTGATGTACGATTCATCGATTGTGAAATAAATAAAGACGATGTTTCTTTCTACTTCACTTGTGTCTATGGCAATCCTATTCGTAAGCTTCGACATATAACTTGGAAAAAGATTCAAAGAATAACAATTGAACGGGATTGTCCTTGGTTACTATGTGACAACTTCAATGAAATTTTAAATCAAGATGAGAAGATCGATGGACCTCCGCGGGAACTATGGACCCTAACGGATTTTTGCAACTTGGTTAACATCTGTGACGTGTCCGATTTGTCGTTCATTGGAAATAACATGACATGGGCAGGGAAGAGAAGGAACTATGTTATTGAATGTTGA
This sequence comes from Anastatica hierochuntica, assembly GCA_900406275.1. Taxonomy (NCBI): domain Eukaryota; kingdom Viridiplantae; phylum Streptophyta; class Magnoliopsida; order Brassicales; family Brassicaceae; genus Anastatica; species Anastatica hierochuntica. The sequence continues at coordinate 12,049 of OVAN01008234.1, read as the reverse complement.
CTTGACCGTGTCTTAGCTAACTCCAAGTGGAAAGCGCTCTTCCCGGTGTCTGAAGTCAAGTATCTAGACATGGTAGAATCAGATCATCGACCGGGTATAATCAGAATGCGAACATATATAGAACAAGGGAAAAAGCTTTTCCAATACGATAACCGGTTTATGGATGATGAGAGCTTCTGCAACACAATTCAGAGGAGTTGGACATCATCAACAAATACATTTGAGCCGCTCACAACTCGACTGCGAAAATTTCGTAAATCTCTCGCGTATTGGCGCAAAAATAGAGTAACAAATGCTTCTTCCCTCATATCCTCACTGCGACAATAGATTGATGAATCAGTGAGTGATGCATCTGTGCCATAGTGGCACATTAAACAACTCAGGAGAGAACTTGAAGAAGCTTATCGAAAAGAAGAGAGATTTTGGTTCTTGAAGAGTCGGAAAAATGGTTGAAATGTGGTGATAGAAACACCTGATATTTCCATGTAGCGACACAAAATCGGATTGCTCGGAACCGGCTTACTTCGATACAAGACCCAGATGGTAATACCTTGCAAGGGAATGGTAATATAGCCAAAGAGGTCGAGCGATACTTTGCTGAGTTGTTCACGTCGACATCTCCAACTGTTGTCTCTTCGATTTTGTGAGATGTTCATGAGGTAGTAATAGCAGAATTGAACCAATATTTAATAAGAGACTTTACGGCGGAAGAAATAAAAGAGGCCGCTTTCTCAATTGGACCATCAAAGAGGCCCCTGGTCCTGCTGGGTTCTCTGCTGCTTTCTTCCAAGACCATTGGGATACGGTTGGGCTATCTATTGTTTATATTGTAAGAAGCTTCTTTGCTACATAAGAGATAGAAGATGGTTTAAATCATATAAATCTTTGCCTCATCACAAAGATCTCCAATCCGAAGCTAATTAAAGACTTCAGGCTGATTAGTCTTTGTAATATGGCGTATAAGATAATCTCTAAAGCACTGGTTACATGATTCAAATGTGTTTTACCGCATGTGATATCCTTAAATCAGTCCGCATTCATTCCAGGACGCACAATTAGGGACAATGTCTTCTTAGTTCATGAGGTTCTCCATTCGCTTTGAGTTCGGAAAAGATGTGCTACCTCTTATATGACAATTAAAACAGATATCAGCAAAGCATATGACCGTGTAGAGTGGACATTCCTGAGTGTAGTCATGCGCATGAAAGGCTTCTCAGACCAATGGATTAGCTGAATTATGAGGTGTGTATCCTCTGTCTCTTTTTCTGTTTTAGTAAATGGGAGTCCCTATAGATATTTTAATGCATAATGCGGACTGTGTCAAGGAGATCCACTTTCTCCATATCTCTTCCTGTTGTGTGCCGATGTGTTAAGCTCCCTACTAACCGCAACAGAGCGTCGAGAAGAAATCACAGGAATTCAGCTTAGTAATAGTGGACCTAAGCTGTCGCATCTCCTCTTTGCCGATGACTCTCTGTTTTTTTGTGAAAGCGGATGTACATAATAGTCAATCGCTCATAAAGATCTTCGATGACTATGCGAAGGCGTCTGGACAGGTGATCAATCTGGATAAATCATGCATTACTTTTGGTTCGAAAGTCTTCGAGCATACACGAAAAACGATGAAACAGATCATGAAAATAGAGAACTTTGGAGGTAGAGGTAAATATCTCGGGTTATCGGAACAATTTGGTAGGAAGAAAATTGAGATGTTTCAATACATCAAAGAGTCGGTCACAAAGAAAATATCGATTGGTAGACGAAATTCTTATCCTTGGTTGGGAAAGAAACCCTCATTAAAAGTGTGGCATTGGCCATGCCCGTATATTCTATGAATTGTTTCAAGCTTCCACTGGAAATATGTGACTAGTTAGGATCCATTTTATCACGGTTTTGTTGGGGACCTATGGAAGATAATAGGAAAATGGCTTGGGTTTCGTGGAAGAAGATGACTAAACATCAATATTCTGGGGGATTACGGTTTCGCGAGCTACATATGTTTAACCAATCACTCCTTGCCAATCAAATTTGGAAAATCATGACGCGTCCATCTAGTCTGATATAAAGATCGCTACTTTAAGGACGACGATTTTCTTAAGGTAAAGGCTGGATCACAACCTTCGTATGGGTGGAGCTTACTGCGATTTGGCTGTGAGTTTCTTGTGAAAGGTGGGAATATTTGTATTGGCGGCGGGAAAGACACCAACCTTGGTACGGATCCATGGCTACTTGTACTCCCGGCTCGTCCGCCTCTGATCCGTCCGAGAGTTAATCCCCATTTATCAGTATCCATGCTAATTGATGCAAATGATTCCCACTGGAACGTTCACGCTATTTTAGAGTTGATTGAAGAGGAGGACCATCACCATATTCTCAAGACTTTTTTTTACCACTACTCCCAACCAGGGATAAGTTTGTCTGGCCATACACTAGAGACGGCTTTTGTACAGCCAAGTCAGGATATCGTTTTGCAGTATGAGGAACAAGTGGAGAATACTCCCTTCTTAGCATCGTTTCCAGACATTGCTTCGGGTATTTGGAAGCTCAACCTGGGTCCAAAACATAAACATTTTCTATAGCGTATCGACTCAAAAGCTCTGGCAGTATCATCCAATCTCCGTCGCAGACAAATTAATATAGATCCTATGTGTCGCCGATGTTGTTCGGAAGAGGAAACAATGGATCATCTCTTATTCTTATGCCCCTATGCACGCTCGGCTTGGAGGATGGCATGTATTAATACGAATGTTTTGGCCAGGACGGATATCAATCTTGAGGACAAACTTAGATTTTTAATCAAGATACACAAAGACCCTATGCTTCACCGGCTCCAACAAACGATCCCATTCTTAATACTTTAGAGGCTCTGGAAATCTAGGAATGAAATAGTTTTCAATAATAAACACTTGGACACATGTTTGATTATACAAAAAGCCACGGATGATGTAGAGGAGTGGATTAATGCAACCAAATCAGCGGATACGCAACATACCCAATGGAGAACTCAAAATGGTAAGGGGACTAGACCCCTAGGGGGATGAGTAAAGTTTAATTATGATGTATCCAACCGTGAGGATGACTGCCAATCGGGGATAGGCTAGATAATACGAAACTACAATGGACAAGTGCTACAATGTGGTATGGGAAAGTTTCAAGGACGCCACTCAACTGCTGCGGCGGAACTTTCGGCGCTCATTTGGGCCATGCAGGCTGCTATAACTCTGGGGTTTCGGAAAGTCATATTCGAAGGGGATAACCAATATGTAACAAAACTAGTCAATGATACGTTACATAATCTACGTCTTGCACATTATGTGGATGTGGTTATACGATGGTCTACCAGTTATGAAGATATTCGATTTGCCTTTACTTACAGAGAAGCCAACCGATGTGCAGATACCTTGGCTCGACAGATCACTTTGATTCCTAGAGATTGGTCTTTATTTGATTTTTGTCCAAACTTTCTGTATGAGTCTTTAAACGCTGACTTGGAAGCGTTCAATTAATAAAATCATTGCTTGTCGGAAAAAAAAGAATTGTGAAGAAAGTGAGAAAAAAACAAAAAGTAGGGAACATCAAAACATGGAGGTGAAGATCCTCTCTATTTTCGAGAAATGATTGTTGATGTTTCTTGTGGTTCCTTAAGGGACTTGTCCTGCATCTATCAATAACAACTTTGTTAGCCATGACGGGCCATCTCTCGCGATATAAGATTAGAATTGGTGTCTTGAAATAACATTATCTACTATTGCCTGCGCCACGTTGTTTGCATTTTCTGATGTTAAATCCACTCTCCAAAACATAAATTAAGATAGTTTGAGGTTTATACTTTCAATCAATTTGCGGAGAAGGGGAAACTCCTGAGGGCGTTGGAGCACTTGAAAGACTTGAAAGTATGATGATTCAAAGACAACTCAGTGTTTTGAGATTATCCACTGCCCAGAAGAGATGAGTCTATCATACGTAATTCATGTTCATTCCTAGTTATTGCATTTAATATCAATTGTTGCTGATATAATAATTGTCTTCTGCTAATAGTGGTGAAGTTTGGTGGTACTTTGTGCCACCTTGTTATGATAGTAAAGAAATTTTGAGTCTTTTCTGGTAAAAAAATATATTTGTTTTAGTGATTTTAGTGACATGTCCGACAAGATTTTCCTATAAAGCAAGTCATTTACCTAGTTAGTTTATTGAACTGATTTGTGTTGTTTTTAAAGGTGACTTAAATCCCTAGATGTAAAAGATCACATTCGTTTTGTACAATTTCTTAATAGACTTAAGATGTAAAACAAGGTCGATTTAGGAATCATTTTTTTAGGCTATAAACACAGGGGGTCTAAGGGTTTGTAATTAGTTATTTACACATTTAATAAAAACCCTAAATAGTTTGTAGAGGTCTCCGGAAAAGCAACCCTTTACCGCCATATTTATTTATTCTTTGTATGGAGACCCCGAGAGCAAATCTCAGGAAACCAGAGAGGTCAAATTTTTATGGGTTTAAAGGTTGTACAATCAAGCCCATCGATCACTCATTTGCTCTTTGCAGATGATAGCTTATTCTTCTGCAAGGCAAATAGAGAAGGATTTCTTACGAATTATGAAACGGTATGAAACACTAGTAAAAACGCGGGTATAGCCACATTTTTTATTCGTGGCTATAACACTATTTTTGTGGCTATATGATGCATTAGCCACGAAAAATAAAAACGTGGCTATATGATCGTAACAAAATTTTGATCGTGGCTTTTCGTAGCTGTATTGCCAAAGTTTTGTCACGAAATTTCGCAGTTATGTTTGCCACGTTTTGATATGGAATGTTCATGGCTAATAGCCACGAAATAGCACATTTATTTCATGACTAGTTTGTCACATTTTGTCACGAAATAAACGTGACTATCCTTGTCACGAAAGTAGTCTCGTTCTTAATTGTGACAGATGTAGCTACGAATTTTTTGGTACAAAATGTGACAATTTAATCATGAAGTTTAGGAGGCATTTCGTGGCTATCTAAGGAAAACATTAAAAAAATTAAATGTTTCGTTCGATAGCAATAAAATATTATATTTACCATAAAATAGTGTTTTTTCTTGGTTCAACCATTACAATATTTGGTTCAAATATTACAATATTTTTTCCTGATTCTACAACATCAGTAGAATCTTAAACAGAGTTCTACAATTGTGATTCATCAACTACAAACAACCTGTAAACAAAAAATAAATAATCACATTTCAGATCTTAAACATCATGCTTAATCAAGTTCAGCACACTACCTATCCAAATCAGTTTGTTGAGTCTTGCTGAGATGTGGAAGATGAAGTCGAGCTGGAACTTGAATAGAAGGGTGAGAATGAATTGAAGCAGAAGAAGAAGCATGAGCTGAAGCTTGAGGCCAGAGAGCTTGCAAAATCTCTTTCAGAGTTTCTCTTATTGCAACCATCTCTTCTTTGAAATCAGTTTTCAATACGGTGAGATCAGCCTTGACTGCATCATCATGCATCTCCAAGCTAGTTATGCGCACCTCTAGGTAGAGACTCCTCTTCACTGAGATAGGGACAGGTTCAAATGTGTTGATCTCCTTGAACTAAGCACTTCCAATAACATAGATGGTTACCTTGCGTGTCTGGCCACGCTGAAAATAGAAACAATGAAAAGAGCTAAACCAATAGTAAAATCAGTGAAGCTATACCTAAACAGAACTAACTATATCTAACATGATACAAGATTCAAAGTAAGAAGAGGGTAACATGATACACGATTCAAACAGTTTCAGAATAAGCTACTACACATAAAGTTACTAACATGATACAAGATTCAAACAGTCATATAAGAAGCTAATACACATAATATTACTAACACATATGAGAAGTTTGAAGCTAAGAATCAAAAACAATAAGAATCAAGTAAGAAGACGAGGTTACCTTGATGTATTGTTGGTTGACGAGAAGGCGCCGTGAACTTGAAGTAGCTGCTGTCGAGCCAGTTTGTTAGTTCAAAACTAGAGATCCATCATCTAGTGTTTGCTTGTCAACAACTCCTTCAAATTCCAACACTAGAGCCTCTGCACGTTCATCAACAAATGTACCATGTTTGCGTGTGTGAGTCTTCCTCACAAGCTCCGTATAGGCAGGTGGCGCATCCTAACCCTTCGATATCATCTACAACATAGTAAGAGTAGAATGTTATAAAAATAAAGTGCAAACATGAATGAAAATAAAGTAAAGGAACGAAAGTGTTACCATTTCATACTCTATCTTCGCAAAGGGCAGAGGGCCAACACTGTGCTTGTGCATTGGCTTCCCTGGAGGAGCAGCCGTGTAGGAACCAACACCTGATTCACCTCTCGACTTTGCTTCCTCTGTATTCCAAATTTCCAGAAGTTGATCCCAGTCTGCTTCACCGATGTACTTAGGCCTCTTCCCGTTCTTTTGTTTTTGGCTGATGCAGTTACAGATTGTTTTTTGAGTTTGTAACTTCCATCTGGCGTAGATTTCATCATGAAACTCATCTCCCCAGAAATAGTTTTGCTACAAAAGAATATGTGACATTAGCAATGAATTAGTAGGTAGATATTAACAAATTATAATGAGAAAGGGAAGATCAACATAAGCAGTTACAATGAAAGCATGCCACCACTTATCCTTCCTCTCCTGTGGAACATGCTTCCAGCTGGACCACGAACCCCAATAGTATCCCTACTACGTAGCTCGGATAAAAGTGTGGACCTCTGGATCGATACCAAACCTGAAAAGAGATACACAAGTCACATAACAGTTTAATACATGAATGTACGATCATTTCACCATGAGGAAAATAACAACAGAAATTCATAGAATAAACTTACCACAAAGCTCCATTGAGCTTTCTTGGATGAAGGTGTTTTTGGTTCCTTCTAGGAAGAGCACGCAGCAAAGCTGCTTCGGTTCTGCGGGCATAGGTAGGTTCCGCAGAAGCCTCAGAGATAGAACCAATAGCTCCAGGAGGCACTGAAGGAGATGCTGAAGGAGTAGTAGTATGAGCAGATGGTGTTTCAGGGGATTGCCTGACTGTGGACAGAGAAAAGACATAGTTAGCAGATGATAATAAAGGGAAAAACTCAGATTAGTAAAAGCTAGTCAAGTAAACTAAGCTAGTTAGCAGATGATATTAAGCTAAGCTAGTTATATCTAAGACATAATAACCTTAGACCTTATAGTTAGACCAAATGACATTATAACCTTAGACATAATAGTTAGACCTTAATTAAAATAGAACAGAGGTTATATCTAAATGTTTAACGTTTAATGTTTAATGTTAACATATGTGATAAGATTATTCGTAGTTTTTCCATATTCAAAACGTTTGTCTTGGAGTCTATATATGAAATAAATTCTATAAAAATAGTTTAATGTCAAAACAAAACAAGATCATCTGTTTATAAAAACCATAACCAAACCCATCATCTGTTCTAATTATATTTCTGCAAACTCAACAGAATCAAAATCCGAGTCCCAAACTGATGTGAAACCCTAATACCAGAATAAACCCGAGGCCTCAACTGATGACAAATACCTTGTTGAAACCCTAAGCCACAATCATTAACGAAACCCTAAAAAGCACTACACAAACCCTCGAAAACTTATCAAAAACCTAACCCCAAGTCAAACCCTAATCCCAAACGAAACCTAACCCCAAATGAAACCCTAATGCCAAATGAAACTCTAATCCCAAACAAAACCCTTATCCCAATCCCAAACGAAACCTAACCCTCATCGAAACCTTAACCCTCAACAAAACCCTAACCCTCAAATGAAATCCTAATCCCCAAAAAACCCTAATCTAAGCCCCAAAAAAGCCCCAAATGTAATCAAAACCCTAATTACCTAGAAGATTCAAGCGGGAGAGGCGACGATTTCCAGAAGGAGCCATGGCGGAGGAAGAAATGGACATACGGAGATAGAGAGAGAGACAGAGGGACGGAGATAGAGAGAAGGTGACAGAGGGACGGAGACAGAGAGAGAGAGAGGAGAAGGGTGGAAGATGGCCGGAGATAGTGAAGAAGGTTCGAGATGGCCGGAGATGGTGAAGGTTCGCGATAATCGCAAGCTGAGAGAGAGAGAGAGAGAGAGAATATGGTTTTGAGTTTGTTTTCGTGTTAACCAATTTTTTGTTAAGTGTTAGAGGTGTGTGTGTTTAATGGGTTGGGCTTAATTTCATTTTGAATTATTTAAAGTAGATTATGGTTAATGGGCTTGATTAATTATAATGTTTATAGTTTACTGTTGGTTTAGGGTATAATTGGGGTTTAGGGTATATACGATTAGGGTATTTACAATTTATATACGATTAAGAGTATGGTGAATATTTTTGGGGTAGGGTTTTAAAAACATAAATATATTACAAACTTGATAAATTAAGATTTTACAATTTAACTATGAATTTGCATTTGATTTAGTATCAGAATCAGTACACGACATTTGTAACTCATCTCCAGAAACATATTCATCATTGGGAGGATCTACATGTAACAAATCATGATCAAAATCATCTTCCACCAAGAACGATTCAATTCTCAATATTTTACTTCTAGCAACCACTCGATTGTGTGTATCGTCTTGTACCGCAGTAAGAGCAACTTCGAATGTTTGTTGAACCTCTCTGGGCATAACTTTGGTACAAGCCCACCAGTTTGTTGATGAGGTATGACGAACCCGTGGATAAGGAATGAAACAAACTTGATCACAGTTACCAGACTATATAAATGGATCATACTTTTCGTACTACCCCCGCGGAGAAACATCTATGATGCCTGATTTATTTTTCCTAACTCCCCGACCTTCAGTTGTATCAAACCACCTGCATTTGAAAATCATGGCCTTCAGTCCAACTGCACCAAAATACTCAACCATCTTGTATCCTTGATCAATCCGTAGTAGTCAATGTTTGTGGTTCCCCGAACGCAGATGCCATAATGTTGGGTTCTCCTATCTTGTCCATGCTGATATGTGTGGAAGCAATATCCTCGTGAGAAGTAAATTGGCCAAGATTTATAAGTACGTTGCGGCCCTTGAACAAAATCCAACTTCCATAACGGAAACTCATGTAACTTGCTAGCTTCTTGAACCTGTTAATTAAATACGAGGAAAAAAAGAAATACCACTTCACTTCATATGTTTAAGATTCACCCTGATCTTCATTAATATTTGAAACTCACATAGTTTTTCACCCATTCCGTAAAGTGATGGTCTTTCGCTATTTGCACATCATTACTACTAATACTTACGTTTCCCTCCATCATGAACTCCTCAAACATTCTGTGCAATTGAAAAGTAGCAACATAGTATAACTTCAAAAATACCTTATTACAAACGAGACATATATAAAATTTTAAACGAGTACCTTTCATAAGGTTCAAATGCTTCACAATTGAGCAGCATAAACGTTTGCAATATGGTGTAGTCTTCATCGGAAAGCCATCTCTCTTCAGCTTTTCCATTAAGACGACCTTCATGGTAAAACAAGGTATGCACATCTGGATATAGATATGTAAATCAAATTTCACCAGGTAGCGAACCTTCAGATACCAATTATGGATTTCCAAAGTAATTTGCTGAAGAAGTTGAAATCTCCTCAAGAACACACTGTGCAACAACGAAACCTGCAATATGTGCCTTATTTTTAACTTTCTTTTTCAGATGGTACATGTATCTCTCGAAAGGATACATCCATCTATATTGCACGGGACCTCCTTAAGCAGCCTCGTCAGGTAGACGCACTGGTAAATGTTCCATAACATCAAAGAACGAACGTGGAAAAATCTTCTCCAAGTTACAAAACTTCACCGCAATGTTTTCTTTTAAAATGGCTACATCTTCGTTATGTAATGTTTTCGCCGATATATCTCGAAAAAAGAGTGCCATCTCTCCATTAATTTAAAAGGAGTTAATAGGTCACAGAACATACAGAAAAAATGTTATCGACAATTATTTACCTGAAATTGCGATGCGAACAGTTTTTGGAAGTAGTTCCTTAAACGCAAAGGGGAAAAGTCGTTGCATGATGACGTGACAATCATGACTTTTAAGGCCTGAGAGCTTTGAATTTGTCTCGTCAGTACATCTACTAAAATATGAAGCATATTCATTTGGAAAATTTTTTATCATTTTTCAACCATCGAAAAAATTCATTTTTCCCCTCCCTCGACGTCCGAATTATTGGGACCGACATCGTTCCATCTTCTTTAATATGTAACTCTTCTCTTTTACACAAAGTAGGCAAATCCATCCTCAATTTTGCGTTGTCTTTCGTCTTTCCGGGGACATTTAGATTCGTGTTGATAAGATTATCAAAGAATTTTTTCTCGACTTGCATGAAGTCCAAGTTGTGATGAAGAAGAAGGTTTTCCCAATACGGCAAGTCCTAAAAGATACTCTTCTTCACCCAATTGTGATATGTCCCGTAGCCAGATATTGTGCGAGCATGATTCTCGTGTCCATTCCCTCCACAGTCTATTGTTCTAGCCAATCCCTCGATGTTGTTGATTCGTTCGTGAAGAATTTCCTCTCCATTCAACCATGGTGGAGGAGCATCAGCAACTGTCTTCCCCCGTCGAAACGCTTGCACATTTCACTTGTAAGGATTATTCGAAGGCAAAAACATTCTATGACAATCATACCAATTATGTTTTCTTCCATGTCTTAACCAGAATGAGTGCGTTTCATCGAGACAATAAAGACGAGTTAAACGACCATGTGTCATTCAACCTGACATCATGCCATAAGCTGGAAGTTCATTAATTGTCCACATTAATGCGGCTCGCATCGTGAATCTATTCTTCCTCGAAATATTATAAGCTTATGCACCGTCACTCCACAAACTTTGCAATTCTTCGATTAATGTCTGCAAATAGATATCTATACGTTTCATCGGATGTCTAGGCCTGGGAACTAGGAACGATAAGAGAAAATATTCTATTTTCATACACATACCGAGAGGTAAGTTATATAGAGTTAGGATTACAGGCCAAATTGAGTGGGCTTCACCATTCATCCCAACGAGATTAAATCCATCAGTTGCTAATCCTAGATAGATATTTCGACTTTTTGCAGGAAATCAGGATATACCTCGTTAAAATGCGTCCATGCTGCTCCATCAGAAGGGTGGTGCATTTCTCCTTGGGGAGACACATGTTCCGCGTGCAATTGCATTTGTGCTGCAGTCACCTCTTGTTGGTATAAGTGCTTCAACCGCTCCGTTATTGGCATATAAAACATCCTTTGTTTTGGAAGTTTTTTGCCCTTTCCATGGTTCTGGTGGTATCTAGCTTTCCCGCAAATTAACAAATTATGATCTTCCTTCACAAATATCAATCTTCACAACAGGGAGACCAAGCGATCACGTCAATTTATTCGTCTCATAATATGATGTAGGGGCTTTATTTGGTTGTGGAAAAATATCTCTTATCGCTTGTGATATCTCGTCCATACATGACTCGGCCAAATTATGATCGGTTTTTATTTTAATTAAACGAGAAGCCAAGTATTGTTGAGAAATACCTTCAGCATATTGATGTGTTAATATTTTAGTAGGTTTTTAGTATGGTTTTCATTCGAGATCTATGGTTTTTAGTACGTATTCGGAGTTTTTTGGCGCGGTTTTGTGTTCTTTGTTGTCTTTACAGGATCTGAGCTTGAATGTGCGAAAAGGAAGCATTTTGAATGGATTTCAAGTCTCAAAGGAAGTATTCATGAAAAGCTGAAAAATACCCAGAATTTTTGACACAGATCGACCGATCCAGACATGGATCAATCGATCCCTGTCCCGATTTGCGGACCGATTTTACGAAGAACCAGACCAAACTTATTTTGAACCGAATTTTACCTAAAAGACCTAGACTCGAGTTTTTCCTTTCATAGGCAATTTTTGAGACTTTGGGAGCCAGATAGATTGAGTTTGTATCCTAGGGAGAAGAAGCATCTTAGTTCTTCGATTCAGAAGCTTTCGAAACCCTATTTACTCATATTTATGAAATATACGATCATGTCTCTCAATTTGATTTGTGTTTTTGCTT
>OVAN01008233.1:0-18464 GCA_900406275.1 Anastatica hierochuntica | reverse complement strand
TTCCCTGAGAATACTCGATGCCCAACACTTCTTTGAATTGTTTACAACCTTGTTGCTTGCCTGCGTTTTCTTTGCTTTCTTCTTTTCGACAATTGCATCATTCTTAAAGACATCTATTTAGTCTTAGCCCACTGTTTGATCTTAACTCTTCGTTGTACTCATTGGCCTCTGTGGATTCGATCCCGAACCACTATAACGTACATCTGTACGCTTACAGTGTTATCTCGGGTGAAGACATGAGCATATCACTTATACACATTACAAAGCTCAACTCTTGTTTGTTCCCCATATAAACATGTTTGTGATAATGTTTCTAAAGCCATTCTAGACATCTAGCACCAAGGTAACATCCACTCTCATGGGCCCAAGTGAAAGACATAGATCTATTTCTCTCAGGCATTTCATCGAACACTTTCTAAGTGTCAATGAGCTAGTATATAAATATAAACAACTAAACTAGATCTAGTAGGAATCTATGCCAAGATCTAGCCTAATCATCCATCACAACCCTAGATCTAACCCTAGCCTACAATATCTCAAGATCCAAGATGGATCTACTCACTAAAAGTCATGGAAATCCAAAGACAAGAGATGGGTCTTTGAGCTCCCATGATTTTAGAAGAATTAATCTAGAGAAAGAGATGAAGGAGAAAAGATCCAAATCACTCAAGAAAAATAAAGAGTTATTAAAAAGTTTCTTAGATCTCAACATGAAAGAAAAGAGAAGTGTTTTTAAGCATAAGTTGTGATATGTTTGTTCTTGGTACATAAGGGACCNAAGGAGAAAAGATCCAAATCACTCAAGAAAAATAAAGAGTTATTAAAAAGTTTCTTAGATCTCAACATGAAAGAAAAGAGAAGTGTTTTTAAGCATAAGTTGTGATATGTTTGTTCTTGGTACATAAGGGACCATATATACTAAGAGAAGGAGAGAGAAAGCCCTAAAAAGGGTCTTTTTCACGTCAATGCTACCTGGCATCGACCCAAGGGAAGCTGGCATGCTAGGTCATGTTGGGCAGCAATCTGCCAAGGTAAGCCAGCATCGACCCAAGGTGAGCAAGTATCGACCTCTGGGTCGATGCCTGGTTCCCTTGGTAGCTTCTTGTGTCTTCTTGCTCCTCTTTGATGCCTTGTTTTTTCCAACTTCTTCCTTAGTGTTTAGCTCCTTTTGTCCTTGATTTTTAGCTCCATTTCCATCTTATATTCACCTCTAGAGCCTCCATGAATCCATCTTGAAATTTCACCTATAAATGCAAAGAAAATGGTATGCAAATGCAATATGTTCATAAACTAGACTCTAGACTTAAGCTAATGCATTCTAAGACTTATATGAAATATTTACAACCTAAATGTGGATGAAACTAAGCTAAAATGCATCAAAATATGCATGAAAATATGTATACATCAACACCCCCGGACTTGTCCTTTGCTTATTCTCAAGCAAACAACAAAGACCAAACCCGGAAATGAGGTTTGCAAGTGGGAACTCAAAAAGAAGATAAGAGAAGTGATGCCTTATGCCCAATGTCCTAAAAAAGAGTAAAATGATACAAAGATCATCTAAGAGCCTAAGTACTTCTCCGTGATCATCACAAAACCATCTCTTAGAATCTAAGCTAAGCATCCATAGATTATCCCATCGCCAATTCCTTTTTACATTCAATTAAGCTAAGACGTGAATTCTTTACTTATGGGCAATGCATCTTATCCATTCTGTTTGGGGTTCAAAGAAGGGTTTTAATGTAAAGAAGTGTGAAAAGAAGAGGGTTCTCTCGATTTAAAGAGGTTTCTCTCAAACAAAGTAGTGCAAGACAATAGGCAAAAGCAAGGTGGTAGCCAAAACATTTACGCATAAAAAGCATTTACTTCCTCTAATTGTTCCCACCCCATAGCTTCCTAATGATCTAGACACTTACTTGATATAATTACAATTCCTAGATCTAGAAACCATAAGGTTTTATTGAACCAAACTCACTCATTCTTTTTCTTGTTGTAGACAACTAGAGATTCTTAAACTTTTAAACTTCTAAGCTAGTAAGCTTCTTTTAAATTTTAAGAGCCACTATCTAATCACTTGGATTCTTTGTTTCTTTTTGTTTTTAAGGGTGGACTCTCTAAGCTTTTAGTTTTTAAGGTTAAAGCTTAAACTTAGTACTAAACTCTAGTGCCTTTTTCTTTCGCTTCTTTTTCTTATCTTTTTTCGATTTTTACCTTCTTTCTTTTTCTTATTGAAACAACCTAGGATCATATAAGCACTAAGGAACATCTACTTGACTCAATACTCACTAACCATTTCCAAGACTTAGACAAATCCAAAACCACAAAGATTTTCCCCTCCTATGACTCTAGTTAGCCTTAAAGTGAGGCTAACTCTAGGGAAGTATCCTCTTTGTCGTTCAACTTCAATTCACGTGGGATTTTTCCCGTGTGTGCACTTTCCTAAAGAAGCCTCACATATCGAAATAATAGGGGGTTTCGAAGGAAATGTTTAAGGGTTCACAAGGGTAGGTCACTACTCTAAAGATCATAGTAGCCATTTGAGCTAAGAAAGAGTGGTAAAAGATGGTTAAAACATAGCTCAAATGTAGTGATTTTCCGTGGTCAAGTATGACAAAGCCCATAAGCAAGATGCTAAAATTCATTAAATAGCCATCTTAGATAGAAATTGACTCAAAAGATAGTCTACTTCAACATTCGCAAATACATTTAAGTAGTCAATTCCGACCAAGGATTTTCCTAAGACAAAAAGTGGTCTAGGCAACATCTTACTTCTAGTGAGGGCATTATTCATTAAACAAAACTCATCTATCTATGTGGTAGTTTCATCATTGTTGCCTATGAAAAATGCAATCATATATGCTCCTACAACCTAAGTATTCACAAATGTATGCAATCATACGCAAAGCTTTGAAAAATCTTTTTGTATTTTTTTGAAATTTTTTCGATTTTTTTTAGTTTTTATAAGTCATAACTATCTACAACGCAAGACTCAATATGCATGAAAATAAAAGAAAAATATCAAAATTAAAAATAGCATTTGTATTAAGCCTCTCCCCCGAACTAAAATTTCACCGTCTCGGTGAACTTTAAACCGTGAGAGTGACCCATTAAAAACGCATAAGAAAACCGAAAATTTGCAACAGTATATACAAGTGATAGTAGGTGTACCTTTAGACAACTCATATGTATGAGTGTCTTGTGGATCCAACGGAGGAATCGGGTTTATTGTTGTTGCGTTTTGATCTTCGTGCCCGAGATGAAGAAGGGCCAACGGGGTCTTTCCCATGCTTCCTCCATGATGGTTCTTAAAATGAAGTACTTGGTGGTTGCATTCCATGCTCTTGTTGTTCTCAGATCACCAATGGTGGAAGAGCTACCGAATGCCTTGGTTGTAGGTGTTCATGAACACTTGAATCTTTATCTTCCTCTTCTTCCTCACTTGATGTGGCATAGTGATTATACTTGTCGCTCTTCTTCATTCTCCTCCATAATTTATGAGAAAGTTTCCTTTTTTCTTTATGATCTTCTCCTGGTCATTCACCTTTCTTTCTAAGTACATCTCGTATTCATTAATTTTGTAATCTGCGGGTGTTTCTTCTTTTTGGTTCTCAAAGTCGAAGGTAGTTTCACGTTCTTGGTTTGGTTGTGGTCGTGGGGATCGGACTTGTAGAGTCTTGGCTCACTCGGTAGGGAGTGATGGTTGACAAGTAAGTGATGGGGTAGATGGACTGAGAGGTTCTCATCCTTAGTAGCCGTGGTGTGCCCTTGTAAAGGCAAGTAGCACGCTTTCCTTTGTCTTTCCTCATCAATGAACAAATAGATCACTTGGATATTGGTAAAACCATGATATCCTAGAGAAAATTCTCCTTAACCAAGTGATTCATGTCCATTCTCCGCTCTCCCTTCAACTTACAGAATTCCCCAAGGTTGACTCCCACATGGAGAAATAGTGGAGTGAGGAATCCGCCTATGCGTATCAAAGGCTTACTTGTGGTCCTCAACTCTTCATGGTAATACAACATCTCGGAGATGAAGACACCTCCGTTGTTCACATTGTTTCCCTCTAGGTCTTCCATTATCTCCTCACTTGGTCCTTTAATCACCGTCTTGACACTTTGGAACAATAGCTTCAAGCTCAAGAGGCTCACTAGTTTAGGCGAGCTTCTTCCCACAAATGTTTTCCCAAGCAATTCCAAAAGGTATCGAATGGTTGGGTTTCGAACCTTTGATAGCTTGGTCGAACCTTCATCATATTCTCCCAATGTTATTGGCTTTCAAAGTATCCTTGATTCAAGTTCGTACCTATAACCAAAATCTTTCTTCGTTTGATCAAACTCGTATACTTGACAAATCTGCTCAACGGGTACCTTGTAAAAGTCCTCCTGGATTCAAAACGTGAGGTATATGACGCTTTCATAAGGACCACTTCCTTGCACCATACTAACCGTTGAGAGGAATTGGAGAGTGGGGTAACGGTAAGTCAGATGGTTCATCGATAAAATGTTCCCCATGTCCATTTTCCTAATCAAGTACTTCACTTGATTATGGATCTCCATTTCCCTCAAAATGTTCTCATCCACCCATGTTGTTGCAATGACCTTGGCATATTTTTTTGGAGCTGTAAGTAAAGGCTTGTCTCCTCATCATACCAATTTGCATAAGTCACATTTGCTTGTTCACTTGATGCCATTTTTCGGATCTACAAAAGATAGTAGATATCGTGATTTCAAAATTTCTTTTAACAAACGAATGTAAAAGCTTAAGAAGCATTTAGCCTTGAAACAATTTTAAACATTTAAGAACAAGTCACGATAATTCTTGATTCTTAGTATAATTCCTTAACCAAAACTTTCAATCTAAATGTTATGTTAAATGATGCACATGGACTGAAATTTTTCTTCAAAAGGTGATCAAAATTTTTGGCCACTTCCAAGCTTAGCGTTTTCAAAATTTAACGAATAACCGAATGATGCATATGTCATGAGTAAGATACCTATAAGAATTTCCAAAAGAATGTTCATTTAAATCATTCAAAGTCCTTTACTAAATTTGGATAAGTGTGCACTGAATATAATTTATCCAAATCCAATGGTAATGAACAATGCTCGAGGATTTCATCAATGAAAAACAAGAAAAGCAAACCTCTTAACAACATAACAATGCAATGACAACTTAAATAGAGGTTCAAAAACAATCCTTTTAGCCCATGAAAATCAAAAATTTTAGGCATTAAAGGACATCATTCAAAAATTATAAACTCTTTGAACTCTTCATGGAAATCAAGCATATATACCATGAATTCAACATAAGAACCAATTAAACTAGTTTTCCCCAAAATTCTCTCAATAACACTATTCATTAGCACTATTCACCAAGAAAAATCCATGATCCAAGCAATTTTAGTTGTTTTTAAGAAGATCTAATCCATGAAAACTCAACAACTAAGCTCTAGCTACCAAGATAACTCACAAACAACATCTAACTCTTTCTTTCCATGAAAATCGAAAATCATCATTAAAAAGAGAAGAAGGTTTTATCCATACCTTTGTTTCTTGATGCAAATATGAGTGTGAGAAGTAAAGAGCTTGTGAAATGCTTGCAAAAATGGATGATTCTTGTGAAAAATCTCAAGTTTTCTCTTAAAGCTTTCAAGAACACAAAGCTTAGCTTTGAAGTGATGGAAATGTCGATGATGATGCTAAGAGAAAGAGTGTTATAGCTTTTTCAAACAACATGTGCCAATAATGTTCAAGTGTACATGTTGGTGAAACTTTCAAAAATTGCGAAAGTGGTCCCTAGAAAATTCTTTAATAATCATTTTGCAAAAGTTGAATAAAATCACCCTAAAATCTTTAAATACAATTTTTGAGGGAAAATCAACTTTAGCTTTTGAAAAATTAGGACCAAAGGTTTTTAAATTTGATCAAAAGGGTTTAGTTTTCTCAAATCAAGCTTTGCAAAATCACTCTTGAAATTCTTTTAAATGGTGAAATGCAAATGAAATGCTTGAATTCAAGAGAACTTACCTTGGCCAATGGAGTGTCTTTAAAATTGAGTCATATCGACTTGTTGAAGGTGTTATGCCCAAACTCCATTTCGGCTTTGATCTTTTCCTTGATTAGCTCTCCTTTGGTACCTAAGCTTAGAGCAAAAGAATGTGTTTGGAACAAGGTTTTCCCACGACAAAATCATCATTATTGAAATTAAAAGCATGAAACTTAAAGACTTAAAAAGAAATATTTACAAAAGATATGCATGAGATTGCCTCTCAAGTGCGCTTGTTTAAGGTCATTAGCTTGACCGTTCTTCTTTCTTTTTAGTTAGTGAGATTATGGACCACCACTTCATGGTTAGGTCCTCTTGGAGACTTCCTTATCACCCAATCCCTAATCTTGTTGAAGTTTTTCACTCCATTACCTTTGATGAAATGGGGATTGTAGCTACGCTTGAAGGTTGGTCCTTGAGTGTTGGTTTTATCTATTATCAAGCCCAAATTCTCGTGGGGCACATCTCCTTTGAGGTCTTGCTTGTGAAGTAAATTCCAATCTCCATCCTCTTCGAAGCTCTCATAGACTTTCTTTGGTTCCCTTAAGTAGACCGTACCACAAAAAGCATTGTCTCTTTTGGTTTTAAGCATTGGGTAGGAGACTCCTTCATCAACTCTCTTCAAGACAAGCCATTTAGTATCAAAGTCAATAGAAGCTCTGGCAGTAATGAGGAATGGCGTTCCTAAGATCAATGGGAAATTGGCTTGGTTGGACTTAGTATCTACAACCACAAATTCACACTTAACAAGTGTATTGTTCACCCTTAGCTCAATATTCTCAACCCTTGTCATAGGAGTCTTTTTAGATGCATCCCCTAGTAAGATGGGATCCGCTCCTCTCTTGATCTTGTGTTGAAATCTAAGTTCTTTCACACGTCTAGTGATATGACATTCAAACAAGCACTGGTGTCCGTCAAAGCATCCTCAAAATGGTAATCCTTAAGAGCACATGCAATTAGAAACCTTCCTTCATCATTGCTCTTCTCTAGAGTCTTCTCAATCGCTCTAGTTGTTGGGATTCCATTATCCCTCATGATCTTCTCAACCTTGTCCCGCTGAGAAATGGCTTTTTCCAAATTCTTTTTTACAATGTCATTTGTCTTAGCTTCTTCTTCTCATTCCTTGGGAATGTCCAAAAGACCTTTCTTCTTGAGTTCTTTCTAATGCAACACAAGGATTTTCTCCTTGAAGCGTTGAGGGTATGGGAGTGTGGTCTTAAGAACCGGAAGACTCAAAATGGGGAAGTCTTCCTCACTCACCTCTTCTCCTCTAGGCATGTACCTATGAATCTTTTCCTTTTTCTTTAATGTCTCATCCCTTGAGACATTGGGTTTCTCTTCTTTCACGAAGTTATCATCCTTCTTAGCTTCCTCCAAAACATCTTCCTTAGTAGCCTTATCAACAAGCAAATGATCTTCTTCTTCTTTTTTTAAATATCGACTCCTCCTTTAGCCAAAGGAGTGTCCTTTTCCTCAAGATCCGTTTCAATTGGAGCGTCTTTCTCTTCAATTTCAAGGTCAATTTCGGCATGACCTTCCTTAAAATTTGGGTTCCCAACCAAATCCACATCCAAGCAATCAACAATCTCATCAAGAGGATTCAAAAAAGAAATTCTCAAAATCATCAATAATCTTTTCCTCTTCAAGAGTAAAGACAATACCGTCCCATGGTTGAGGAGTGAGGTCGATCTCTTCTAAGATGGCATTGCAAAAATCTTTGCTTGATTCTCCCTTCTCCTTAGCTACTCCTTTTCCCTTACGGTCCGAGATCACTTGTTGGAGTTGAGAATTTATTACCTTAACATGTGAAGCAAGAGCTTATGTTTGACATTCATGTCTCGGTAGATAGACTCTATCCTTAGATTCATCTCCCCAAACTTCTTGTTGAGCTGGGCTTTTGTCTCATTTTGTCCTTCCACTAGCTTCTTAAGCATAACATGATTCTCTTCTTCCTTGGTAGGACCGGTTTGTTGTTGAGGATTTTGGTAGTAGCCTTTCTTAGGTTGGTATTGGTACCCTTGTTGGTTTGTTTTTGAAGGATGTAGATTCTCTATATTAGTGCTTCGGTAGGATAAGTTATTGTTGAAAGGCTTGTACCCTTGGTTGAAGGGTTTTTTGTAGTACCGTCCTTGTGTGTAGCTCACTTCCTCTTGATTATTAACCTCTTGTCCTTCGACTTCGCTTTCTGCAAAGTGAACACTTCTTCTTGTTTGTAGTATTAGCCTATCAACTTTATCACTTAGCTCCTTGATCTTGTCCTCCTTAGATCCGGTGCTCCTCACCGCTCTATCATAGTCATCCGTTCTATCATAGTCATCCCCATCACAATTGTCGATTTGGGAAAGGTTTTCTATGAGCTTCTCTTCTTGATCGGCGAAAAGACTAGCAAAGCTTCCCATGGAGGCGGTGTTCAAAGCTAATAGGTACTTCTCTTGGATACCTCTATGGAAAATTTGAAGAAGGTTGCCCTTTTTGATATCATGGTGAAGACAACTCCTTATATATCCGTTGAAGCGTTCCCAAGCTTCATAGAGCGATTCCTTTCCTCCTTGCTTTAAGGTGGAGATCTCATTCCTAATCTTTGTCGTCCTTTGGGGCGAGAAGAACTTAGCCAAGAATCTCCTCTTACACTCGTCGCATGTTGTGATAGAAGAGGTCACAACTCCTTTCCTCCATTGAGATGCTTTGTCTCCTAAAGGGAATGGAAACAAAGTCAACTTGATGATGTCCTCCGGCACTCCACTGATTTTCATCATTCCGGTCAACCTTTCAAAGTTTTCCAAGTGCTCAAGGGGGTTTTCCAACGCAAGACCAAAGAATCTAGCATTTTGCACCATACTAATCAAGCTTGACTTGATCTCGAAATTGTTGCTTCAGATTGGTGGGGGTCTTGTGGACATCCTTTCGCCATTAGTAAATGGCTCATCACCTTCTCCAATCCTAGGTTCTTCTCGTGGGAGGTGGAATGGACGGTTCCTTAGTCTCCTTGACCCACGAAATTCCCTTGATTGAGAGGGAGAATTCGTTCTTGTTGAGGGTTCTCCATAGGTGGAGGATTCTCTCGTTCAACCTCTTGATTCATACCCCACCTTCTTAGATGGGCTTGTCACTCTCTAGCTCTTCTTTGTTTTGAGTGTTCCCTTTCAATGATTGTTGGATCAATATCAAGAAGTCTTGTATTTGGCTCACTTTTTGATCTTGTTATCATGTACCTTCACAAATCAAAGAAAATCAACAAAAGAAAATAAGAAAATTAGATAAAATAAGCAAAAAGATAAAATCCTAGTCCTTGAATCCTTGAAATCTCTTTGAAGATCCTTGCTAAAGCCTAAATCCAACGGCAACGGAGCCAAAACTTGACGTGGGTCGAGTTTACAGTTTATAAACCTATTTCCCTACTTTCAATCCCGCAAGAGAACGAGGTCAATTGTAGTACTTTGGGGTCGTCCAAGGATTTAGAGGCTCGACTAGTAGAATCTTAGCAATGAGAATACACTAAGGGTTCTAGTCTAGGGGGCGATTTAGTAGGGGATTGTCACGGGTCTCCACTAAATCTAATGGTAGTCAAGGTCAAACATGGTGAAATCTCAAAAGAAAACAATAAGAAAGTTAGCAAAAAAGTAAAGCAAGAAATGAGTAAAGTTGGATCTAGTCAAATAAAAGATAGGATCTTCAGACAATGGTTATGGGTTCGGGTTCAATCTAAAGATGTGATGGCCTTGGTAAGGCTTTATTAGAGGATTGAAGCTATTCCTAGACCAAGGATCCCTCTATTATCGATCAACCCACTCTCTTGATGGAGATCTGTTCACCTATAAACATTACAAGGCTCCACTCTCGTTTGTTTCCCATCTAAACATGTATGTGATAGTGTTTCTCAAGTCCTTTTAGCCATCTAGCACCTAGGTAACATCCAGTCTCATGGGCCCAAGTGAAAGACATAAATATAGTTCTCTCAGGCATTTCATTGAACACTTTCTAGGCGTCAATGAGCAAGCATATAAATATGAAGAATTAAACTAGATATAGTAGGAATCTATGTCAAGATCTAGCCTAATCATCCATTACAATCCTAGATCTAACCCTTGCCTTCCATATCTCAAGATCCAAGATGGATATACTCACTAAAAGTCATGGAAATCAAAAGACAAGAGATGAGTGTTTGAGCTCCCATGGTTTTAGAAGAATAGATCTAGAGAAAGAGATGAAGGAGAAAAGATCCAAATCACTCAAGAAAAAGAAAGAGTTATTACAAAGTTCTTAGATCTCAAAATGAAAGAAAAGATAAGTGTTTTTAAGCATAAGTTGTGATATGTTTGTGCTTGGTACATAAGTGGCTATATATACTAAGAGAAGGAGAGAGAAAGCCCTAAAAAGGGTCTTTTTCACGTCAATGCTACCTGGCAGTGACCCAAGGGAAGCTGGCATCGACCTCTGGGTCGATGCTAGGTCATGTTAGGTAGCAATCTGCCAAGGTAAGCCAACATCAACCTAAGGTGAGCCAGCATCGACCTCTGGGTCGATGCCTGGTTCCCTGGGCAGCTTCTTGTGTCTTATTGCTCCTCTTTGATGCCTTGTTTGATTCCAACTTCTTCTTTTGTGTTTAGCTCCTTTTGTCTTGGTTTTTAGCTCCATTTCCACCTTAGATTCACCTCTAGAGCCTCCATGAATTCATCTTGAAATTGCACCTACAAATGCAAAGAAAATGGTATGCAAATGCAATATGTTACTAAACTATTCTCTAGACTTAAGCTAATGCATTCTAAGACTTATATGCAATATTTACAACCTA
Source organism: Anastatica hierochuntica (assembly GCA_900406275.1). Lineage (NCBI taxonomy): Eukaryota > Viridiplantae > Streptophyta > Magnoliopsida > Brassicales > Brassicaceae > Anastatica > Anastatica hierochuntica. The sequence goes on along the minus strand of OVAN01008233.1, from coordinate 7,627 downwards.
AATGTGGATGAAACTAAGCTAAAATGCATCAAAATATGCATGAAAATATGTACACATCAGTACTCATGCAGCTTTGCTGCGATCTGCTCATAGTTGTGATCTTGGACATCGATCTAAGTAGAGTCGATGTTTCCGTTATGCTTTTAGGCATCGATTTCGTCGTGACCATTTTTGACCCCAAAAGTTGTGATCTTGGATGTTCATTTCGAGATAACCGTTTTTTACCCCAACAATTGGCCCCCCAGCTTGCAAGTTTTGGGAATAATTCTTGTGGGTGAGTGATGTGTGTTTAATCAGAATCTACGGCCAAGAGTGCTTTTCCTCTCTCGAAAAATTTCATCGATTATTTTATTACGGAAAATTCCAATAAGTATTGGAATGTGATAGAATTGGGGTTGCGCCTCGCAAAGGCTGCCTACGTACCCTTGTAGTAGGGATTAAGCCTTTCGTAGTTCGTCTTCGATTTAAGGTTCTTACAACATGTTTTCTAGTGAGACTTTTATGGTTTAGATGTATGTCGTGTAGAGATTATCGAGCATATTGTTGTCGATGTCATTTTTTATTGGACCTTTCTCGGTCTCGAGACTAGGCTATCTGCTTTCAGATTTGTGAAGTCGCGAATTATCTCCTTTTATAAACATATGGAGTAGCCATACGCGGAGATGAGAGAAAGAGTGTGAGTTGTCAACTCATTTCTAACTCTCTGCAGATCATGATAGTTTTCGCTGTGTAAGATGAGAATACCTAAAGGCTTGTGTTCGAGAAGTCTCACAAAAGCGCAAATATCGACGAAGAGACATATTTTGGGGTCTCGTATCGATTTGATGCTATGCCTAGAGATGTTAAAGACCAATGTGCTGGGTTTAGGGAAAGACCTAGGTTTACTCTCGGTTTTAAGGTGTGCGATGACTAATTCCGGCTTATGTTTCCCGTTGCGATTTTAACCTGATTGCATACCGATTTAAATTCCGTGATATGTTCTCGGCTTATACGACTTGTATGGTCGGAATTAAGCATCTCTCCAGAGAAAATTTTTAATTCGCCTGGAAGTGCTAACCAAAATTTCGGATTTCTTTTGTAACGCGCTATTATCCTAGCCGGATGTGTGAGAACTATCTCTATGAGATGGCTTGGTCTCTTTAGGACGTTGGGAATTTGTTGTTATCATCAACAAACTTATCGGTACATATTACCTTTTATGAGTCTTCGCGAAGGATACGTGTTTAAGGAGGTGTTTAGTGCATATGACTGTTTAGTCTTCCTAGATGGTGTTCTTATCGAGGAAGGTGTTTTGTCGGAAAAAGGTTCTTCGCGCGTCTGTGATGTCGCGCGATGCCGAAGATTGGTTTTTCTTTCATATGTTGCATTTCGTGCTTGAAATGTTCGCGGGCTTGAAGATGTATGGTGTCGCAAGGGTTTTTTTTATCCTTACGGCAGAGAAATGTTTTAGTTTGTCTGCGGATGTCCACTGCCAAAATTGTTGTTTTTGTTTGGATGTTAAATTGTTTGATTTGTTAGCGAGGAATTAAGACCAAGTGTCGCATAAATTTTTCCCTGGGAATAAGCGACTTCCTTCACTGTGCTTTACGAAGAGTAGGTCCCCAGAGATTTATTTCATGTATAGTTAAGGATGTTTCATATTGCTCTACAAGCTTTGTTATGAGTTTTTTCTTGCATGTCGCGTTATATGGGTAAAACTTTACGGGCTTAAAGTGAATTGTGGAACGTATTGAACTTGGTCGGTTGTCGACAAGTTTAAGTTTTCTGTTAACCGTTTGGTGGTTATTACTAAGTTTTGATATTAAGAATTTATCGTATGATTTCCGATTCTGGGCTATACGATAATTATTTGCATAATCGTCACTTGGCATTTTTAGACAAATCGTAGATTGTCGTTTTGCCGTCAAGTGATTGGATGAAGCAATGGTCGCTCAAAATTATTTGGCTTAGCGTGAAGGATGTGTTCAGCTGCATAGCCGAGGACGTTGCTGGTCAAGGATTAGACCATGGCACTTTCGTGTTAACATTAAGGTTTGTTAGTTTAGAATTGTCCTAAAAGGGATGGAAAATATTGATTCAGACTTTTATTGGAAGGCGTAATTGGTCGAGGGCCGAAGAGCGTTTGTTGAGTTTGATGGGCCAAGTCGGAGGTTTCCGTGTTAAGATGGCCGATGGTGTTAGAAAATGATTTTCAACTTTAGGTATCAGTTATACTATGAATGTTTCGTATAATATTTTCTTTAGTCATACGAAATTTTTTTTATTTTTGTCTAATGAAGACAAAGCCTAAGAGGCTCGATAAAGAACCCGTACAGGATGATTGCATGCTCGGACGTAATCGAGGGAAATAAAAGGCAGAAATCAGCGAGCCGCATGGCTAAAGAATTATATTTGTAAGATCGTAGTGGGAAGAGATAAAGTTTAGTTTTTTTCGTTGAGAGACGAGTGATATGACTTTGTTTTTAGCTATACCCAAATTTTCCAAAACACTTCTTCGTAAAACATGTTATGTTTGTTTTCAAAAGTTTCTTCGCATAACTTGATGTGGCTATACGAAGGATGTTTCGCGTAAGTTTTATGAGAAGGGAATAACATAGAAGTAAACGGGGCGTGTTGTCCGCAAATTACTTGTAATGCTCTCGAGCAAGGTCTAGGTTCTTCGCGTTCATGTTTTAGTATCGCAAAGTCGTTTTTCATGATACCAATCTCATTTTCTCGTAGGCTCGAAAGTAATGGTTTTATGAGGCATCGCATTGCCTAAATGATTTTCCTTCTACTGCTGCGAGAGTTTGCTTTTTTGAAAGCGTATTCTTGATGCCGAGACAAAATTATTTGAAGTATAGGAGTATACGAGTATAGTATACGTACCTACTCCCTCCTATTTTTTACGAAAGAAAACGGCTGAACCGATATTTTGAAGGGTTGTATACGTTTTTTCTTTCGAAGATTAAGATGATCGACAATCTAGGTCCGTTTAAAGACGACGCTAGGATTTTGACTTGGTGGATTTCAGGTTGATGATTACGAATATGTCGGTTGTAAGAAAATTGCTAGCAACGAGTGAGTTATAAGAAGACGTTTGCGTCTCTACTTGTTTCTTTCTTTAGGAAGCGAGCTGAGTGTGCATGGCTATCATTTCTCGGTTTTCCGAGAGTTTAGATTGGTTTGCAAGATATGCATGAACAGTCACGGAACAATAGATCGAGGTAGGAATAATCACCTAAGACTTAGTTCACTAGACTATCCGCCTAGATTCTATGTTCCCTAAGGATATTGGCAACCTCTAAAGCATTTTTATTTCTCAGTACCTCCCTACGAAAATTCCAAGTTGGATTTCAAAAATTTCAAGTCGGACACACCTTAGTTTTCTCGAAGATTCGGGTTTGCCTCTTCTCCATTTTATTTGCTTTCTTCCCCTTCCTCTTTTCATATTTGTCTACCCCTTACGGATAACAAGAATATTTTTTTTTTTTGATAGAGATAACAAGAATATTTATCCATACTTTTCCGATCTGGCTCCATTATTCGTATTGTTAGTTTTGCGAAAAATGAATAAGTATCTCGTCGAAAGTCTTTTGACGTTTACGAGTAGCCAAGAGCGACCAATAGATGCAAAAGGCGATCGGGGAGAATCGTTGGATGTTGAGGCTTTGGTGAGAGGTCACAGGAGATGAGGCAAAAGAGAGAGGACAATGGGACTCTAGAGAGAGACTGATAGGCGAAGTTCACTTTTCAGCTCTCCTGCCATCCCTTTCCTACTTCGAGAGTTGTTTTTTTTTGTTCAATCTTGTTTGACTTTAGGAATGATGTTTTGTAAAATATTTTCTAGTTTAATCCTATGCAGGTTATTCCATAAAGTGTTGTCAAGTTTAATTCTACAAAAGTTGTTTCGTAAAATGCCGTCGAGATTCAATTTTATGAAAGTTGTTTCGCGAAATACTACCTCGTTTCACTTTGCAAGCAATGTTCCGTTAAATACTGTCGAGTTTAATTTTACGAAAGCTGTTTCATAAAATGTTATCAAGCGTAACCTTATGAAAGTTATTCTGCAAAATTTCATGAGTTTAGTTTTACAAAATTCGTTCTATAAACTTGTTTTCGAGTTTGGTTGTACGAGAGCCATTAACTTAATTATCACGACTTAACTTAATAAGAAATTTTCTCGTTTCCGCTTGATTGATTCGAGGAAGTCTGGAGTAGTTTTTCCGAAGTAAGCTTATGTGCAATCATCTAGAATTCACTGAATATGTCACATAGAATCAAAGATCAAATTTTTACAAAATTTTAGGTTTCAGAAAACATTTTAGCAGTGAGAGATACGATCTCCTGTTTTGCTTAGTTTAGTCTTCGTCAGTCGTTTTAGGTTTCGAGTGATTCAATAGAGACCAACTTCGTTCGTTCGAAAATTATTCGAAAGAAATACAACAGTGGGGAATTGGCAACTCGATTTGCCGTTCTTCCATTTCCACGAGTAATCTAGATTTTCTCTGTGATTTCAAGAGGTTGAAGTGAGTTTTATTTTTCTGAAAAGTTTTCAGAAAACGTCTTTTGGTTGAACCCTTACGCGTTGAGATTTCTCCAACTCGGCAATGAGAAAATTTTAAGGGGTTTGATAGATTTTATTGTTGCCTTTTCTGTGTAGACTGAGAAATCGCGAGCTCGTTTCGATGCTCTTCCCGTGGCGAAATGTCGCGACTAGATTTTCGATTTTGTTGAGCACTACGGCGTTTGCGCAAGTGTTGGCCATCAGTGCAGTGAATGGAGTTTTCCGAGCCTCTTCGAAAAGTCTGTCGATCTCTGGAGTGGCACTTGTCGCGTGATGGATCTGCGAGTTTACCGCTTTGACCTATGTCGTTGTTTTTGCGATGTAGTCGCGGAGATCGCGAATCTCGTCGAGATCGTCGCAAGTCTTTTTTCGAGATGGTTGGTGCGTCTTGCGAATGGCTCTGGCCTGCTCCTCGGTTTGTTTCTCTTGCTCTAACCATAAGATATTTTCCTCTTCTTCCGTCATGGGTTCGCTGAGTTGAGAATCCTTCTGTGTTGTGCGACCCTTAACCCTTCTTGGGTGCACGTCAGCATCTTCATCCGTGGGATCGAATTGATCGTTGAAGTCCAGGTCGATTCGCTCTACATCGTTTTCTTCCGTTTCCTTCTCGGGATTTGGAGGGTCATCCACGTTAATTCATGCTGCGGCAGGGGTGATTTCATCGGGATCTTGCTCCGATGGTTTTTCCTGTGCGTTTCGGAGTATGCTAAGCGGAGTGGTGAATTTGAGTCTTCTTCCGCGGAGTCAGGTAGCTCCGCGCGGAAGAATGGTTCTAGTTCTCGCGGCTAGGGTTTCAACCTATTTAGCGAAAGAGGTAGTTAGTTTGTCTTGTTCGGCCGACTTCTTTCCGAGAGTCGAGAACATCTTTTTGATCTCCTCGAATGCCACGGTGTTTGCATCAGCGTTGACCGCGGTATTGTTCGTAACTAGAGTGCTTTCAACGTTGTCGTTGGCACTGTCGCCGTCACGAGCTAGTTGATTGTTCTAGTCGTTTGTAGTCATATTCAATCTAGCGTTTTGCGGCTACGAGTTAGATTGATTTGTACCCTGAGCAAGTAGGCCCCCTCTCTCTAGCGCCAAACTGTGGGAACCGAAATTCGCACTGTCGACATTCGTATTTGGAGGAAAGCCAGGAAACCCTAACTTTCCTTGATGTCCCGGATTTCTGCTAAGCCACACAACAATAGATCAAAAGTAAGAAGAAAACAGACGATGAGCTAAACATAAAAGAGAATCGAAAGAAAATAGAGCAATAGAGATCTTATTCCGAATCTGCGTTTGAGCGTTACAACAGGCGGTAAGCCGTGGCCGCGAGAGCTATCGGCGAGTATCCTAGTTCTAACAGCGTAAGACTGATAAACCTAATTGAGACGCAACTCACTAGCAAAAACGAAAATAAACCTAAAGCTCTAAGTATGAATTGTAAAGAAATTTTGTGTGTCCTCCGTTCTTCTCCTTAGCCCTTATTTTATATGCCTTCATAGGTTAAATCGGTTTCCTTTTCCGCCCTAAATTTTAGTATATCCTTCCGTAGAAATATACCTTTTGTCGAGAATATTCCTTATCTTCACGATTTTTTCATATTAATCTTTAATCTCTAACTTTACTGTGTTTTTCTTTTATCTTTCGCAGAACTCGGGTAAATCGTTGACGAAGTTGGGCTCATTCTCGTTCTGGAATCGTAAGTAGACTTTTGTCGCGTTTTGGGCCTTCTTGGGCCGTTTTGCGACTAAGTGATTTTTACGATTTCTTTCGGAGAAATTGTTCTTCGCACGATTACGTAGCGATGGTTTCACGAAATGATAAGATCGATCGTATAGTTAAGACAATATTGGTGATCGAGTTAACTGTTATCGTTTTATACGATCGATACGAAGTTTTTACGACAAGAACTGTTGTGCGGTTGTTTAAAGGAAATAAAAGGCAACGAAGCTTTAATATTTATAAAACCCCGTATCTGCTATTGTAGTACTTTGGGGTCGAACCACAAGGAGCACGTCAAGTTAGAAAAGTCTAAACTTTGAGAATACACAATTCCTCCTAATCTAAGCAAATCAAGAAGGGGTTGGTTTCCTAACAATATACTAAGCAAGGCAAAATAAAAGCAATAACATAAACAAGATAGATAAAGCAAAGCAAGAAAGTAAATTACGCAAAAGAAACAAGCATTAACTTAAATGGTAAAGACAAGAATTAAAGATAAGTAAAGTGATGGATCAAAGGTGAGTGTAATTGAAGAGACTAGTAAGATGGTAATAGTTGTGTTAGTCCAAGATATTAAGAGCAATTCTATGACCAAAGACATCTATAGCTTACTCCACTCTCATGGTAGTAAACCATTTCCTATATGATACAATCACTCAACTCTCGCTTATTGTGATTGACAAATCAATAAGAATATTATGGATAGGTCCATTTAGTCACTAAACTCCCTAGCAATCAACTCTCATTGGCTAAGAAAGGTTTAACATGAATTAGGTTCTCCTAGGCATTTCATCGAACACCTCTCGGGCGTGAAATGCATACAAGTCAAGATTCCTTCAAATCAAGCATTACAATCCCTAACACCATCATTACAATCCTATCTAGCCAAATCTCAAACACTNCACCCAAGATCCATCTAAAGAGCCTACTCACAAATCATGGAAGAGAAGAGAGTAGAGATGAGAAACATAAACATAAATAGATAGATAAAAGGTTCAAGATTCACAAACATAAATAGAGACTCTTGATCTAAGATCAAGAGAATAAACTTAAAACATAAAGAAAAATGTTGAAAAGTTGATAAAAGATGATATGTTTTGTTCTTGGAGGCTAAGAGGGGTATTTATACTAAAAGGGAGGTGAGAGGAAGCCCTAAAAGCTTAAAATACATCAACATTCTGGAAATGTAGGCAGCCATCGACCTTAGGTAGGCTCCCANCGACCTGGAGGTCGATGGCTGACAACCTTTACAGCTTCTTCTTCTTGTTCTTTCAATTTCCGTCAGAATGGCGTATTATTTGCATATATTATCTTCTCTACTTCCTTTTTGCTCTTGATTCTCTTTGTTTATTCACCATTTAAGCATCAAGAATCCAT
>OVAN01008232.1:0-18464 GCA_900406275.1 Anastatica hierochuntica | reverse complement strand
TATATATATTAACACTGATCGAACTGAAAGTTACAACATCATTTATATTTTAATCTTAATTATATTACAAATGATGAGCAATCGGACGCTATCGGCAACTCGCACGATGAAGATGAACAACTTCACGAACGACTCCACGACGCAGCTCTCCCCGTAACACTTAGATTCACGACGAACGGTTCTGCTTGTACGACATCTTCGATGGACAAGCTCTCTCCGCAACACACGAGACGCAACGAACAACTCTGCAAGCAGCAGACTGGAATCTCTTAAAGCTTGCACCTGAAAATCTGCAAGAAATTGCATCCGCTGGAATTCGATCTCCAGACCTGGTATATATATATATCAATGTAAATTATGCTTCAACGATTGTTCTTAGGGCAATTCTCAAATATAGCACACTTTCTCATTTTGTGGACACATTTAGCATGTGGTTTTGGATTTTCCACATGTAGCATTTTTAAAATGTTAGAATGACCATTTTACCCCTAACCATTTTTAAAATATGGCTTAGGGTTCTCATTTTTCCTACACTCTAAACACTAAAGCCTAAACACTAAACCCTAAAACCTAAATCCTAAACCCTAAACCCAAAATTAGACAGGGGCATTTTCGGTATTTTCGGTATACCGTGTGTTAAATATGCTATGGTTGAAAATTTTGGACTTGTATGCTACATGTGGCCAAAAAACACAAAAGTGTGCTATCTAAGAAAATTTCTCTTGTTTTCTTAATATATATATATTTTCTAAAGTAATCCGAGAACAGGATGGTCTTTTTATATATACAACATACATGAAAATTAATCTCCCACGGATTAAATCGAAATAGAGAAGGGTTAAATTGAACAATCAAGAGTTTTGGGGCAAAACGTAGAGAAACTGAAAATTAAGGGGCAGAATCATACAAAATGTTCTTTTTTTTATGACTACTACTGAGGAATGTCTTCTTCTTCATCTTCTTCTTCTCTATGTGTTTGAGAAGCTGTTGATTTTTCTGTTACTCTCACATTATACTTCTCATAAACTTTTTCTCGATTCTCCGACCACCATGTCTCTGCTTGATGTTCCCCGAATCTTCTTCGACTACAAATCAAGAACGAAAAAAGAACGCAAAGTCTTAAGTCATAACCCTTTTTAGCATCATCGCGTTTAACTAGTATATGAGGAGCAAAGTGTTATAAACCTGAAGCGGACTCTTCTTAGATCTCTACTTCCATCGTGTAAGGCGACAAGGGTTATATACACGCCAGGCTCGTACTGTTCGATCCATTCTGCTTCTACCTGATTAGTATTGCTAACAACAACTCCTGTTTGGCTTGAACCATTGTTGTCGTTGTTGTTTTGGAATTGGAAAGGCTCGTGTCTTTCGCTGACTACTGACCCGCTGTTGCTAAGCCGAGGGTCTGTTGGATAAGCGGTGTTTCTTTCGGTAACTCTAGGTGTGTGCTTTGGTGATTGGAGATTCGACCAAGATGGATTCGTATTTGCGAAAGCAAAGTCGAAAGGAGCGAATGAAGATATAGATGAAGTCATTGATTCTGACCTTGAAGGACCGAAACCATTTTCTTCGGGGAAATGAAAACCGTTCTGGTCTAATCCGTTTTGGAGTCCCGCGAGTTTTATACTCTCACCCGGAGGCAACTTCTCAGCTACATCTTTGAGCTGTTAAAGAATCAAAGATAAAATTAGCTTTTATGTGTCAATGCGAGTAAAAATTAAACCGATTATACCTGCGCTATGAGCGACTTTATTGCTTCTTTAGCGGCTCTTGATTTCGCGGATTCTTCCTCCGCCAATGTTAAGGCTTCTTGAGTCCTCTTCACCGAGTTCTGAAGCTCCGCTTCTTGGAGTTCGCATTTCTTAGTTAGACTCTCCACCTAAAACAAAACCGCGATTTAAATTACCACTTCGGATAAAGAAGGCGAACAAACTAAGAAGCAGGAGTGTCCGTTCTCTGAGTTACATACCTGTGCTCGTAACTTAACGATCTCCTGATTAAGGATTTCGTTCGTTTTCTTAAGATTATCGGCTATACCGACTGGAAAATAGATTCCGGAAGTTGAAGGCATAGGAGTGGCAGAGCGGGGAGGACTAGATCGCCTAGAGAAAGGAGAAACCGGCCGGGAGCTAATACCTGATGGTGCCGGAGCTAGCTTTGGAGTAGACCTTCGTATGTCGCCTATATTAGACTGCACAGCATCTTTCAACTGCAACAAAGAAGGCAGTTGAGAGTTGCGGCCGAGCGAAAAATTATCGGTTTTTTTCCCTTGTTTGGCAGCTTTGCTATCCAATTGCTTGATTAATTCCATATTGGATGTACCGAATTTAGCTAATCGTATTTCGGATTTATCCAATCTGTCTTTGTTCTCCCCCGAAAGACGAGGCACAATGCTGTTCCTTCTGTTAGTATCGCTTAACTCAGACACTTTGCTGAGCTTAACATAACAAGAGTCGCAGACACGGTATAGTCTTCCCGCGCTTGGAGCCAATGCAGCTCGGAATGCTTTCTTCGAACTGCATGAATGACAATGCACAAGTCCGCAGTTGTAACAGTTATGCCGTTTCCGTGTAAAACCGAAAGCCAGTCTACAGGCTGAACATTGAGACTGCTCAGCACCGGAGACCCATTTGTGCAAACATATGGCTGCGGTGTAATTTGATCCGCACGCAATGTACTTGACGTGTCTATCTTTCAAAGCTTCGACAAGAGTTGGTACTTTCCGATCCTCAAGATCACCGTGGCCTAATCTACCGTTGGCTCCTTTACCCCATGTGTAAACTTCATTTCTAGATGTTAAAGCCGCCACGTGATACGCCCCGCAGGAAATCTCCTCCACGATTTCACTAGCAAGTCTGTCCTCCACCAAACACGGTAATTGTCCGTCAGTCTGTAGATTCCCAAGCTGACCGTAAACCGTACTCCCCATTGTGAACACTTGTCCAGACGTGGTCAAACCGACTGTCAGACTATGTCCGCATGCGATTTTGTGGAAATTGTAATCGATTAGAGCAGGCACACATGTTGGTTTTAGCCGAGGATCTTTGTCGCCGTGTCCCAGACGGTTTTTATCTCCATCGCCCCATGTGAACAATTTTCCAGCCGATACAGAACTCGAATTCGACTGTGGAGCAATGATATCAACAACAGCAGCAGTGTGCCAAACCCCGCATGAAACCGCAATCGTTCTCAATCCTGATAAAGATTCAACTTCCCTCGGATACTGAACTGTTTCCTTATCACCGTGTCCTAAAACACCGAACGTTCCATCTCCAAATGTAAACAGCCTCCCGTATGAAGTTATCAAAGCCGTATGCCAGGGTCCACAAGATATCGAAGCCACTTGAAGCCCCTCGAGAGAACCCGCGATTCTCTTTGGTATCCAGTGACTGATATCAGAGCCGTGCCCTAAAAGACCGACATTATGCGTACCGTCACCCCAAGTATAGAGCTCTCCGGACTGAGTAACAGCACAAGTGTGGAACTCTCCACAAGCAACAAAGTCAACAGAGGAAGTAGCCGTGAGAGATTCAACAAGACGGGGGTGAAAAACATCCTTCCCAATACCGTGACCCAGTCTTCCCCCGGATTCTTCACCCCACGTAAAAATTTCACCTTGCCGTGTAACAAATGCAGCATGCCTAACACCACAAGCAATTTGATGAACATCGAGGACAATATTAGATTCCAATGGCTTCGGCACAAGTACATCTGTTCTCGTGGTCAGATAACTTGCGTTCTTATCAATCCCGACCTTAACAACATTGTCGCATATAACTTCACCCCAAATGTAAACATCGCCTAGAGCATCAGAGTCATCTCCTGCAGAACCGTGACTAGAACTACTTTGAGCACTTGAGACACTAACCCGAAAACCATCTGAACCCGATACTTTTGTTTGCATATTTTTCGTGTCCAACGTAACATGAGACTTCTCTGAATCAGTTGTAGGAACCTCAGTCTCAACACTACTCTTAGGAGAAACAATAGGATCAAAATTAAAGGGAGTCCCGGGAGAGCTGTGACTCCTTGAAGCACTAGCAGAACTGCTACTTGGACTGCTCGATGTCAAGTCTCGACTGGCCTGGAAACAATAGAGAAGTCCTGAGCAAAAAGCATATAAGAAACCGACATGCACGGAGTCCTTGCCTTGAATACTTACATCAACTGAAATGTTTCCGCCACTCCAACCATCAATTTTTGAGCGTCCGGCTTGTCCACCGGATATTAATGTTTTAAGACCTCCAATCCAGATTTCAGCCTCGACTTTATCCTTGCAAATCTATTAAAAAACTTAAACCGTTACGCCTTGAATTATTATCAAGTCTTTTTCGAAAACTATAGTCGATAACTAACCAAGTCAAGAGACTTCTTTTTCCCGTCGTATAAGAGAGAAAAAGATAAATAATCTTTCTCTGGGCGGAGATAACGCTGGAAAACAGCCTGTTGCAAAAAGAGGAAACGGTTTATTAGCCAAGCGACGAGGGATACAAAGAAGGATTCTTTTATCTTCAAACATATATCTTACAGTTCGTTGCCCCGGTATAATTTTAGACACAGAAGCTAGTTTTAGTCGCTTTTCACCACTACTCGATATCCAAATCAAAGATTTCTCATCCTGCACAACCACCACCAACGAGTCAAATGAAGCAATTCTCCTCGAAAACAATAGTAAAAGCGACATGGTTAAGCAGCCATCGACTCACACTAGACAGTCTAAAAGGATAAAACTTCGGCTTTCCTTTTCGACCATATTTCAAAAGCTGAGTTCCTTTCTTCAATGTAATCAATGCCTGTCGAAATGAACAAGATCCCGAATGAGAAACCGAGAACTAGACATCGTTTACGACTGCAAATTCCCTTAGCATCACCAAGTAAATCAGTCTCAATAGTCACTTTACTATATTTCAATTCCCCTATAGCTTACAATGTCGAGGTTCTACTTATACTATAAGCCTAAAAGTTCATCAGAGACAAGAGAAAAGACACACAAAGACTTGAGATTTGCTGATAATTTACACAGTTTTGAACAATCAAAACTCTCAATTTCAAGCTACTACTAACAAGATTCGATCTTTTTCATCTGATCAGAACATAATCAAATCGAAATCAGAGTGAAGATGAGAGATAGAGAGAGAGACCTGTTCAATGTTGTGGTCAGCAGCATTACTATAGGACACAAGATCTGCCATTCCATGAGAAACAATCAACAGAAGACAACGACCCTCTTCGATCTTTACACGACGGAGAGTTCATCATCTATAAACAAAAGCTTCGGAGGTTTTAGCCGCCGTGGAAACCATCAATAAACGCCGGTGAATCAGATGAAACAGAGAGAGAGAAATGTAAAAGGAAAAGCTTGAAACTTCAAAGATGGCGAAAACCCTTTTCTTCTCAGATCTAAACAAAGCTTCTTCTAGAGGTCAAAGACCGAGACTTTGTAGAAGAAAAGTATACACGAATCTTCAGAATTTTCAAAAGAGTAGATTTTGATTTCGTCAAGTGCTTGCTTTATTTGTAAGCTTGAGAGAAAGCAATTCGATTCTCCGGCGAAACAGAGGAAGACTTGCCGGTGATTTAGTGGCGGAAGGAGGAAAATCCGGCGGAGAAAAACGACGGAAAAGCAAAAAGGAAGAAGAAGAAGACAGAGAAGTCAGAGACAGCGATGACACAAGGAGGAGAGAGAGAGAGAGAACAAAAGAGAAAGTGAGAGATACGGTAAAATACGAATAAATAAATATTTAAATAAAATAAAAAGGAAACTGTTTCTTTCTTGGAATAATTAATTACTTTATTCTGTTTTTTTTATGTAAATTAAATCTTCTTAAAACAATTTATACTTTTTGTAATAAATATATAGAGGCTAGGAAAAAAATAAAAGTAGGATTGTTATTCCCAATGCAATTATACTAAATAGGAGTAAATCAAATCTTAAAAATGTAAAATGTCATTTGTATTAAACAAAAGTAAGCATGTTTGAAATGGACAAATATACTAATTTATATATTTTTTAAATGCCAGAAACATAAAAAATAAATTTTTTTAATTTAGGTTCAAATGGTAACCACGGATTGTGATTTGCGGACAAATTGATTAGATAGTATGGTGCGAAAAGCGGTTTGTGTGAAAAAATTGTATAATGCGGTACAAATGACGAATTGTGATTTGCGGACAAATTGATTAGATAGTGCGGTACAAATGCGGTTTGTATGAATTGCTCGTAACCATTCAAATTTTTAGATTTAGAATTTTACATGTAACATTTAATTTATAGTTTTGGAGTTTACTTTTTTTTGGATTTGAAATTTAGTTTCATGACTTAAAATTTAAGTTAGTTTTGTGATATTTCTAGAAAAATATTTAGGATGATACACTTGAAACCAAAACTTATTTTAATGATAATTTTGAGAATTGGTATTGTATCAAACAAATTTTTTATTTTTGATGTATGGGATACATTGTATTTGTTATTTTTTTAGAGGTAATAAGATGATCCACAAGGTCAACTAAACCGATTTTCTAAGCCGTGTTGATTTCTTAAAAAATTCTTTAAAAGAACACTTTTGATTTAGCTATATATCTGCAACATTTAATTTATGGAGATTTGCGTTTGTTTAATTATGAATAATATTGACTTTCTTGTTTCTAATAATTTTAATATCATTGTGTAGATTCCTTACCATTTTAATTTAACCCGATACATTTTTTTTCCAAAATCTTCCTATTAAAAATTGCTAAAATTGATGTTTTACATAATGTAATTCCGGTTTAGATCGGCCGGTTTAAAATTCATAGGAGGAGATTGGGGCTATAATAGTAATTTAAAGAATTATGGTTTTGTTCTTTGTTGCAAAGTCACGTTGAATGTTGGTTTGATGTTGCATTGAAAAAGACAAAAACACCCCTCAGGAGAGTAAGTGGGCCCATTTGGTCTGTTTTTTCCATCCACATTTTGGGAGTTAGTCGAGGAGAATGTCTAGGAGACTTCATGGTGTTGTATGCATAGTCGTTCGTTGTGGTTGTGGTTTCGTATGTTGCGGGGAGAGTTATTAAAGATGTCGTACATGTAGAACCGTCAATCGTGGATCCAAGTGTTATGAGGAGAGTCGCGCATTGCAGAGACATTTGTGAAACTGTTTATCTTATTCGTATGAATTGCATATAGCGTCTGATTGTTCATCATTTGTAATAGAATTAAAATTAAAAATATAAATGATATTGTAATCTTCAGTTCCATCAATGTTAAAAAGCAATAATAAGCGCAAATCTCTGTTTGCTTTTCCTTTTTTTAATGAAAATTTTCCTACTGAAATCACAAAGATTCACGAAAAAATACAAATGATTACGAATAGAGAGAAGTGATCCAGAAGAAACTAGAGGATCAAAATCCCAAACAAAGATTGAAAAAAAACTAGCCTACAAAATGTCTTGAGACAGAAGAAACAAGGTAAGAGTCCAACTACTAGTCCGGGATAATCAAGTTAAGGAAACTAAGCATTAGACCTAACAGCATGTCGTCGCACCGGGGCGAAACAAATTTGCAAATCTCTATTTTTTCTATTTTCTTTTTCTTAAATCTTTACTCTATAGTATAATTTTTTTAAAAATGTAAATACTTGAAATTCACCGTAAAAATAAAAACTTCATGTTGTGGTTGAAAAATATGAATATGATTTGTTTGATATGTAAATACATAATTACATAGGATCTAGCTTAGCTCATCTCGATATTGTAAAAGCAAATCGAAACCTTGGATATTGGATGATGAATGCTCAAGAATCAAGAACACAATAGTTCAATTTTCCATACATATTATATATAATATCTTACTATGTTCAAATGTCTATGTCACTTTTTTTTTTGTCAACATGTCTATGTCACTTAAAAATACAACATTTTAATATGATATTATTATGTTATTTATATAGAGAAGTAGATTTTATAAACAAAAATCGTTGTCCTGATACCTCCTAGATTGGAGAAAAGAGTATATATTCAATGTAATAATATTTACGTACGTAAGATGTCTTCTATAATCTTTGTGAATAATAGCATGCATTGTATATAAAAAACGAAGAACGTTTTGTTTCATATTAAAAACTATCTTGAAATCTCATTATATATTATAGTATAAATAAGATTATGAGATATAATATAGTTTCATCTTATATTAACAATCTATAACTTTGTATATTTAACCCTATTAGTAAAAATGTTTTTGGTGGAAATTTTTTGATACGATTAACGTAAGAACATGAATAATTCGATGATAGATTGTATGATTGGACTTTGAAGGAACATAAATAAAGTGATGATTAAGGCAAAAGGCTTGATGAACAAATGAAAGTTTTGGTGGACAAAAAGAAGAAAAAAACTCCAAGGAAACATGGAGATCTACTTACTTTGTTGGTTGTTGTTTATGCATGGACCCCTTTCTCTTTTTTATTTATTCATCAATATTCAAAATTTATCTTTGTACTATTATTTAAAGACTATTTTAGAAAATAAACCGTGTATAAAATTGTTTAATATTACGAAAAATGTCATTGTAAATAAGTAATTTCAGTTATATCTCACGTTCGAAAAATTTTACATCTAACCGGTTAGACTTCCACATATCCACTAGGTGGTAGACCGATAATTAGAAGCGGCCCTTAAGTCAAAGAAGGCAAGCATGCATTTCCGACCCTCCATTTTGCAGATAAAATTAGCTTTAGAAAACGACAATTTAAAAAAAGACATCTACAAAATCGATTCATTTCTCTCTCGATTGCCACTTTCATTAAATATATGAATCTCCGGGCCGGTTTTGCCGGTAACCATTTGATTTAGTTTATGCATAATTCGAGTACTTAATTATCGTATTTAACTAAAAATAATTCATAAAATTATATCAATAAATTCATTAAAATTATATTAACCGGATATTCACAAAAATAACAAAGATTCAACATTTAGTTAGCATATGATAAAATCATAAATACTCCAAAACAACATCAAAATATTATCTCTTTACTCCTTAAGAAATTACTTATGGGCCAAATCAAATCATATGGGCCAACAAAATAAATCAAATTTCGAATAAATGGGCCTACAAATAGTGATTCATCGGCCCATTAAATATTGCCGAATCGAATCGGGTCGGATCATCGAGATTCGGATCTTTAACTTCGAGCTACCGAGAGAGAGAGATCGAATGAATCAGAGAAGTTTTCGAAATCGGAGAAGAAGAAGAAGAAGAAGAGGATTAGAGAAATTTCGATTCGAAGCGATTCGATTCAGTAGAAAGAGCGAGTATCTAGTGTTTTTGCTATGTTCGATTCCCAGATTGAATCTGAAGCTCTTTGTTGAAAATTAGGGTTTGTTCTTCATCTTCAGCGATTCATCGATTTCTTGTTCTTATCGACTTCCATGGCGGATGGGTATTGGAATCAGCAGCGACAACAACATCTTTCAGGTGGTCCTCAGAAACGTCCTCGTTCCGATTTCGGTAAGCTCTCTCTCTATCTCTCTCGTTGTTTCTACGATTCGGCCATGATCATCATCGTAGGAGCAAGGAACAGATTGTATTATAGTTACGAATCCATAGATCGTGTGCAGGTGAACTTTGTAGAAGAAGTGAATTTCACTTTATATGTTCTTGATTCTCTTTGTAACATCGGAAATGCCTTCAGGGAATGAGATGCACGGTGGTTACTTTCCACGGGACGAAGAACTCGATGTTCCCGATACGAGAACTATTGGTTCAGCTTATGATCGATACCTTCAGAGTGTGGTATACTATTCTTTATCGATTCATTTTCGATATTTTTCGGTTTTCGGTTTTCGTTCTTTATTGATGTTTGTGTTACTATTCTTGTTTGGAAGCAAACGTCTTCGATGCCATTAGGAGAAGGAGGTCCTCCTCGTAATGGTGTTTCCATGGGAAGACCAGGAGGTAATGTTCAAGCTATGGATGAGTTTATGATGAGACGTGGTGGAGTTCTTCCTCCAGAACACGGTTTAAATGGTCGGCCTATGGGTTTTGATCTACCAGAGTCTATTGATAGGCGTAACCGAGAACCACTTCCTCTTCCTCCTGATGCATCAAACACTCTCTTTGTTGAAGGTCTTCCTTCTAATTGCTCTAGGAGGGAAGTAGCTCGTATCCTATTCGATTATACATGAAAATTTTCGTTTTTTCCTTCTTGAAACCGTTCTTTTGACTTAACGGAAACTATTCGCTCTCGACTTTCCTTAACCGAGGTGTAGATATATTTCGACCTTTTGTAGGATACAGAGAAGTGAGACTCGTGACTAAAGATTCCAAACATGTAAGTTTCCTCGCTTTAAAGTTTAGATATTGTTGAGATCGCTTGTCCGAGAAATTTATTTACTTTGATAAAACCGACTAAAAGGGTTCGTATTTTGTGGGCATAGCAGCGGAACGGAGATCCAATCGTTCTTTGCTTTGTTGATTTTACAAACCCTGCTTGTGCAGCCACTGCTCTTAGCGCCTTACAAGGTATATAATAACCGTTACTCGACCTTATATATCGTTTACCTTGCTTGTTAATCACATTAACCCGTATCTCCTATGCGGCTATGTTCTTAATCTCATGTTTTTTGAAAACCGATACCTTTTCGCAGGCTATCGGATGGATGAAAGCGAGCCTGATTCGAAGTTCTTACGTCTTCAATTTTCGAGGAAACCGGGTTCAAGACCAGGACAACGAGGAAGAAGGTGATGCGGTACATCAACCGAATAGGTAACTTATCGACTCTCGTTCGCTAGTTTTAGCGGAAAGAGGCCATCGTCCTTTCAAGTAGAATCTCAATGAAACCGAAACATTTGCATAAACTTGTTGTATCGTTCAAGCAAAACATGAGTCATTTAGAAAACAAAGATACCTTTTGGAGAGTGTATCGAACCTTCTTATAAGGATATTATAAAGTTGTGTTGTTGATATTAAATGTTATATTTATAGAAAAAAATTTGGTTTTTTTAGTTGTGAATTGTTCCTTTTATTTTTATGGAAATTTTATATGATGATTTTTATGGAAATTATTCTCTCAATTCATAATTTTGACTTCTGTTCCTCTCAATAGGGGTTGATGTTTGGGTTCGAGTTTCGGGTTTTCGGGTCTAGACGTTTAAGATCTATTTGTGCATTTCTATTTTTTCGGTTCGGGTGTTTGTGGGTTCGATTCGGATCCGAGTGCATGTTTAATTTATGTAAAACAATTCAAAATTTCAATATACGTTAAAAACTTCAAATTTAAAAATAAAGAATATTTATACAACATATCAATTTAAACAATGCATGACCAAATATCCAAAATTAATATGAATTATTGTCGGTTGGTGTGTTTAGATGAATATTCGCTACGTATTTTCAAAGTTTTCGAGTATATTTTAGCTTTTAATTTGGTATTTTAAATATTTGTAGGTACTTTTGATAATTTGGAAATTTCTCTTAATATTTTGCATAGATTTTGGATAAAAAAAGCTAAAAATAATTTAATATATTTAATTATATTATTATAATTCGCGTACTTTTGGATACCGAAATATTTTGGTTGCGGTCGGGTTTGATTTTGGTTGTTCGGATATTGAAGTTTATTATCCGCTCGGGTTTTTATCGCTTCGGTTCGAATTCAGTACCATTTTTCACGTCAAATTTAGTTCGATTTTTTGGGTTCGAATATTTTGTCCACCGTTACGTTTCATTTTTCCAAAAACAGATGCTCTCTTCTCCGCGTCTCTTTACGTATATATTACATGTCAAAGTCTTTATGTTTGTTGATTTAAATGACTTGTTAATATTAACATTACATAATTGTGTCCTTTTACGAGCAATAAGTATCCGACTTAAGAGACATAATTTTAATACTTGTTGTGGTAAGTTCATCCACATAGCACATCATATATAGATTAATTCTGAAATCAAAAGAATAAGAAGAAAATAAACCGCAACAAATAAGAAAAAACGAAGTAAGTTTTGTCATCAAACAAGTAAATGTTTCGAATGAAATGCTGCAACGTGCTCCATAAACATTCATCATGGTTTTTTTTTTATCAACATTTGCTGCTGAAATTAATTAACAAATACGACCGACGAACCCTATATATATTTTAAATAATCTTTAACGATATATTGTATATAGAGTTTAAAGTATTGTACAGCCACTACTTCGTAACAAATATTTTGTAACTCGTTAGAATTTTTTTTTGATAAAAAAAATTAAACCCAAATCGATGACGAACTAGATTTAACCATGAGTGTAAGACCAGTCCAGGGATAGACTCCCTTACTGGGTATTCAAATGGGCCGAAAGCAAGGATCTATATCCGTGTGGGTGAGTAGAGACATCGTGAGATAGTTCCCTCCGACAGGGTTCGAACTTGCAACATGTTCCCAGCAAACAGCTCGTCCTTACCATTAGGCCACGGTGTTCTGCTCCTAAAAGTTTACTTTACTAAATAACTTTAAAAATTTTGAGGTTCTAGCCACTAATTCATATACTAGAAATTTTCTTCTATTAAAATTTATTTATTTTTGTTTACTAAAACATATTGTTAAGGTACGAATGAGTTTGTGTGGCAAACACCATGCAAGTTCGAACCTTATCGGAAGGAACTACTTCATGACTATCTCCGGACACTCTACACGAGTATGAACCTTTGCTTTCGGCCCATTTGCAAATCCGGAAAACGAACCTACCCGTGGAAGACTCTTTCCCAAAGATTAGTCTCGATCTGTTTGAACCTGGAATCACCTTGAGTTACCAAAAAAAAGTTTGTTTGTTTATTTACATTTAACCCTAGACGAAGTCCTTTTATTAATTAATATTCATACTATTTTGATAAATTAGCCTAATAATTTTATGCACCATTCATTTTTATATCCACATAGTAATCTTGGTAAAATGTTTATACAAAATGAGGTGTCAATCTTTGTATATTATATTTCGACCATAAAACAAAAGTCTTTGAAGGCTATATAGACTTTTCCTTGTCGGTTATTAACATATTTAGTTATCGTATCCAATAATTATTATTGACTTTTGTTTTGTGTGTTTGGACGATTGTTTAATTGTTTATTATCATGAACGATTTTGATGAAGAATATCTTATCTTTAGTTTGTAAATTTTATAAAGTATTGGTTCAAGTGGATCTAGATCTATGTATATTCTCGATACTTCTACATCATCAAAATCATTATATTTTGTAGTTCTAAGTATTATAAAACGGTATATACTCATAGTTTCATTATGCAAAATATATATAATACTCCTTAGCTAAGATTTCAAATAACCCTTTTCTTTTGCTCTTTTTTGCTTAACTCAACTTTGTATAGATGAAATTTAAATTTATCATTCCATGGATAATTTAATTTCTTTAACTATTGTAGAAACGACACATGTATACTCTCATGCATGATATATATATGCTATTGGATTATATCACAATCTTTTAGTTATACATTAACGTTATGGTACTTTCCATTAGTCATATCTTTTGTAAATTTGGAGCCAATGATATTCATTAGTACACAAAGTTATAAGATTATCTTCTTTTTTTTACGTCTAATAACTTTTATTAATAAACCGAAGTTTGGTGATACAAAGTCTAGTACAAAACATCGAAATATAAATTATTACATAAACAGATATATGCGCGATAGAGAGTATACATGTGTCGTTTCTACAATAGTTAAAGAAATTAAATTATCCATGGAATGAAATTTATCGGTTAAAGTTATAAGATTATCTATGTAAATATTGTTATATAACAAAACTTAATTTCCTCAAACCTAAAGAAAAACTATTCTTGGTCGAATAATATTTAGTAGTACATTTCATTATCATCGAGTCTTTTCTCAATTCACTTATAAATTAAAGTCATAAAATAAGAAACTTAATTTTCCCAAACCAAAAACACTTCGTTAGGTATTGGTCTAATAGTCAATACCTAAATGTGTACGTGTACTAGTGCATTTCACTATCTTCAAGTCTTTTCTCAATTTACTTTAAAAATTGAGAATAATATACACACATAAATACATATATATATAACATTTTTTTAGATTACTAGTAATTATGCTTTTTGAAAAGTAGAATGCTAAGAAAATAAGTGGGAAGAATTTTGCAAAATAGAAGACAAAACTTTTCTTATTATTATTTTTTTGGTAAATAAGACAAAATCAACAAAAGGATAAATTACAAAATTGTTAAGAAAGACGTATAGAAGCCGCCTGGCCCCCACGAAGCAGTGAAGTCCACTTCGAATGCTTTCACATTTTATATTTATTTGGCAATATATTTTTTTCCCAATGTTTGGCAATATTATTACAAAGGTTATTAAAAAAAAAAAGAGATAATACTGCATGTGATATAATATTCTCATCATTGGTTAAACAAAAGCTCTAAATGTGTTAAGTTGACAAAAAAAAACTTCAAAATGAATGCAATATAATGTAATGCAATATATTTTAACAAAAAAAAATGAATGCAATATAATGTAAGATGTAATA
Organism: Anastatica hierochuntica; assembly: GCA_900406275.1. Taxonomy (NCBI): domain Eukaryota; kingdom Viridiplantae; phylum Streptophyta; class Magnoliopsida; order Brassicales; family Brassicaceae; genus Anastatica; species Anastatica hierochuntica. Next base: position 3,947 of record OVAN01008232.1, on the reverse strand, counting down.
ACTAGGTACATGAACAAACTTTCATTTAGTAAATATGTTCAACATCTAATGGTTTATTTAGGTTAAATAAATTGTTATGAATAAACACGAGCTAAACCTACAAAAAACAATAAACTTAGAGAGAAATCGAATTGAAGTGAACATATGTTTTGATTTTTTTTTATTAATCGTATGATTAATGATCACAAACTTTTAGATCTTGTACGTATAGTCTAAAAACGACTTTTTAAATTGATCTAGTTTTAGGTTCCAAATCCATTCATTAACTCAAATACACTCGAACTCAATTAATCTATTGATACAAAGATTTAAGTCACTTTGAAAAACATCATCTATTATACTAGTATGAATATCATGATTCACTACCAAATAAACAATTTTAAGAATTTGTTTAGATGAATATATTCCCTTAATGGATGGAGCTTTTTCATTAGCATTAACGATTCTTTTGGTAAACACCTTTAACGATTCAATTCCATTTTTATGTCCAAAAAAAAAACAATCAACCATGTTTGTAGATAAAATACTTTTACTTCCTTTTGCATGGGATATTGCGGAAAAAAGTCATTGATGTGTTTGGTAGATCATTATGAAAATCTAAGCACGTCTTTTTAAATAAAATCATAAGTGTAAATCAAGGAGAAATCAACCAAAGCAATAACACAATCTACCAAAAGATATATTCCAATCAATCTTTTAAAAAGATGACATTTAGAAAATTGACAACAATAACCAAAAACCTAGTCGAAGACATACTAGCATGGTGATTGAGCTCCATAGCCAATACTCAGACACCAAGGTTCCACTTTCCTGCACCACAGAATGAAAAAAATATGTGGGACTAATGGGCTATCAGACCGACTTGTTGTGGTCCGTTTTTGTTGACAAAAAAAACCAAAAACGTACTATATTTTCCATATACATAACCTACAATATTCAAAGAAAATTAGAAATATGCATGAAAAAGAAAATATTAAAGGATCCCCTGAAAAGAAAAATATCAATAATAATATCATGATTAAACATCATTTTTCTTTGTCAACAGTGATTAGATAATCATTTGGAAAAATATGTAAGAGTATCAAATAAAGTTAAACCAATTGTGGACGATTTTTATTGGAACACATTTTTGTTTTTAATTAATTTATTGGAACACTAAGGTCGCACAAATTAGTGCGCATTACGACAAAAATGAAAACTCGATAGGTGTTTGCTATTAATGATTCGATGTGTGTTCTTTCTTTTTCGTACATTTCAATTTGAAAGTATATATGATAAAATTAGATTAATTTACAGAAATACACTTAAAAGGAAAAGAAATTTTACATTTACACCTGTTTTTTAATGGTTCTCAAATATACACCTCCTATTTGCACAAATAGGGTTTAGGGTTTAAAGTTTAGTGATTAGGATTTAGGGTTTAGCTATTAGGATTTAAAGTTTAGGAACTATGGTTTAGGGTTTAGGGTTTAACGTTTAGGGTTTCTTTTAGTCTAGGGGTATAATGGTCTTTTTCATTAAAAAGGGAGGTGTAAAAATAAAATTTTTTCAAGCAGGGGTATTTTTGAAAAACAGACAATACAAAAGTGTATTTTTGTAAGTCTCCCATAAAATTATTACTCATGACATCTAGATGGTAAATAGTTGTTACTCCTCCATTTCACTTTAAGGGAGGTTTTTATTTTTTTCGGTATAAATGATAAATGATATTTTCAATTTTCAATACAAATCTAAATGTTATTTGATTTTTTTGATTATTTATATTCCGTAGCATGTGTTTTCCTCGTTTGAGTTAGTTTTAGTTGATATTGCCTTTATTTGAACAATGTAAATTGTAAAAATATTATCGATTTTTAGTTTTAGTGTAACAAGCGTTAACATCAATTAAAATGAAATAGAAGAGTATGAATATTATATTAAGAGGAGATTAAGAAAGTTAAACAAAAAAATGAGGGAATTAGAAAACTCAACCAGCTTATAAGCTAGTATATTACACACGTCGGATATTGTATTAACAAATACTCCTAATACCATTTTTTTCTTCCGTGGTTGGCTTATAGACTTGGAATCATCAAAAGATGTTTCCATTTACCTAACATTATCGGATTAGTGACTTTTTAAAAAAATTGATCAAGAGGTTTGGGATCTATGTGCTCTTAATCCTTGTTTTACCTAGTATTATCATATAACTAACATTTTTTAAAACGATTAAAAGGTTTGAAGTTCGTGGATTCTTTTAATTTTCATGGCGGAAACACTGCGGATAAAATATTTGTTTTTGACAAACCGATTTTTCTCACCACATTTTAAACTCATAACCTCTTCGCTAGTTCGATGAGTTTTTACCGATTGAGAAACAGTTTGTTATTGATTAGTGATTTTTTTTTAATAAAATATTTATGATCCTAAGATATTTACACACATTTTTTTTTGATAACCATGAGGTTCAAAATCCGTGGACCCTTAATCCCCCTATAACGGGATCATACCATGTAATATATTTGTTTTTGGCGAGCCAACCCCTCCTAACGTAACTCGAACATCGTCTTTTGGAATATACCATTAAAACTGACTAACTGTTTAACATTTTTTTATAGAAAACTCTACTATCATTTAACTAAACTTCAACAAATGAAGTAGCTCAAGCATTAAGAACTTGTTTTCTATATATCTTCATCTATCTATTAGCTATAATTGTTAATTATGGATTAGTTATTACTTTTAATATCGTGTTTTGTCACATCCTTTCGAACGTATCAAATATTATGAACTCAAAACACAAGTTTCATGTTTGAAAATAACTAAGCATGATTACGTTAGGTTAAACCAACATAATTAACGACGGTGATTATATTAAGTTTTGTTTAACGTCAATTTCTTTTGCATCAAAATTTGTCAAAGATTAGTTATATAACTTTTGACGCTTAACCAAAATAGTCAACTTTCAAGAAAAAATAAACCATATAGAATATAAAGTTGTTGATTTGTCTAAATCTTTAATCCAGCTGTTTACTAGCCATTTGATAAAAATCAAATCCAAAACATTTTATTGTCTAATATTGACCAAGCTTAGGTTATAATTTATTTAACTTATTTTGAAGAAGTAACTTGGCCTTATATTGTATTATCCTCCACCTTGTACATTTCCATTTGTAAACACCGGTTCTTGATAATGTTTTTATTCCCAATTTGTTAACATTATTAATAAAATAATTAACATACAATGTATATACTTTATAGCCTTTTAAAAATTTGACCATAACGAAGAACGTGTGAAGCAAAACCCAAAAAAAACAAAAAACAAAAAAGGAAATAAAATCAAAGATTTATTGTCACCGGCACGATGGAGAATCTAATGCATGACGAATTATCTTTAGACTTTAACGCGTTGCTTTTTTTTCTAAAGCAAAATAAAATAGGAAATCGATATTGATAAACGATAAAATTTAATTTTTCATTTAGTTTTGAACAATGTAAATTATTTGTTATAGAAAAAGAATAGTCTCTATATAACTATATAAGTTTGCAATTCATCACAACATGGCATATTACTTAAATTCATTAATAAAAAAGAGATATACTAATAAGAAAAAGATGAATTTAACAAAAAAGAAAAGAAAAAAATGAAACACAAATTAGGTTATTACTCGATTATGAATATCCATGATGACAGTGAGATTAATTTGTGGATTGTGCTAAATTATAGAGATTTGAAGTTATTTTACTCGATTATGAATGTTACAAAAATGTGTGTCAAACTTACTTTGATCTCTTATATTGTTTTGTTGATCAATAAATGCAACTAAATTTTCTATAAAAAGAAAATATACAAATCATTACAACTGAAAAAAGTGTGAAAATATTCCAAAGTTTAATGTTTACTACTAAAAAAAAAAAAAGGGATAATGAGAAAAATAAGACATTTTCAACTTGGATTTGTCTCTTTA
>OVAN01008231.1:251-18465 GCA_900406275.1 Anastatica hierochuntica | reverse complement strand
AGCACAGTCCTTGGCGCCAATTGGCTCCAGGACCAAGCACAGTCCTTGGCGACAATTGGCGCCAGGATCAATTGGTGTCCNGGTGTCCAGCTGTGGCGTCCACCAGTTTGTCTATATGAGGCAAAGGGAAAGGATCCTTAGGGCAAGATTTTTTTAGATCCGTAAAATCTATAGAAACCCTCCACTTGCCATTCTTCTTCCGGACCAAGACGACGTTTGCCAGCCAGTGTGAGTAGTTGACCTCTTTAATGAACCCGACCGCAAGGAGATTCTTGACTTCATCATTGATGATTGCATCTCGTTCAGGTGCGAACTTCCTCCTTTTTCGCTTGACTGTTGGGTACTTGGGGTCCACTTGCAGCTTATGCACTATATCTTCCGGGTCTATCCCCGGCATATCCACGTGGGATCATGCGAATCAATCGGCGCTGGACCTTAAGAAGTCTATCAGTCTCTGACGTAGGCCTTCTTGCAGTCTTGCCCCTATTTTGAGTTTTTTGCCCAATTCTCTGGGTATCAAGGGTACGTTGTCCTGTTGTTCCACTTCCGGCTCCTCAGTGTGCAATGCTGGAAGTGTCTTCTGTAATTGCTACAAGGGGGTTGTCTTTCCCTTTAAAGTGGTTTGGTAGCACGATCGAGCATTCCCTTTGTCACTTTTGTACTCCTTGATTTCCCATGGAGTTGGGAATTTGAGTACTTGGTGCAGAGTTGACGGCACAACTCTCATCTCGTGTATCCACGGTCTTCCCACGATCATATTCTAAGCGGATGGACAGTCTATGACGGAAAACTTGGTGGACAGGTTGACTCCTCCAGCGCACCATTTGTTTGGATTTCGGTGATGGTCGGGCGATCTCAGCTTATGAGGCCATTTGACTTGACCTCCCATCTCCTTCAGGACTACTACCGGCTCCGTGTTTGATATTGATAAGTTGGATACGTCTGGCCAAGAATTGACTAGCGGGAATCTGTTGTCGTCCAACTTACCCAGAGGCTTGTGCCCTTTGGCTCCCTTCTGTCCCTCTTCTCTAGTAGGTCTCTGGTAGGGCTTGTCGTCTCTAACCGTCTTCTCGGTCCTCATGACCTGAGATTCTTACCTGACAAGTAGATCTTCTTCCCACTTGATATGCGCCTGGGTGCGGGAGAGCACGTCTTTCATCGTTCTACACTGATATTTGGTGAGCTCCTTGTACAGATCACCATCAGGCATAAGTCCTCTTTTAAAGGCAGAGATTGCGGTGGGAACACTGCAGTTTGGGATCGTGACCTTCTGATTGTTAAAGCGATGAAGGTAGCTCTGGAGTGGCTCTTCCTTACGATGTCTGATCTCATAAAGGTCATCAGAAGACTTGGGAGTCACTCTGCTTCTAGCTATTTGCTACACAAATAAGTCAGTTAGATGAGCAAAGGACTTTATGGTTCCGGTTGGAATCGATATGAACCATTGCAGGCGGCTCCTGTTAGGTTGGATTCGAATCCCTTGCACATGGCAGCTTCCTTATGCTCCTTCTGGATTGCTACAGTGAGCATCTTCGGCTTGTACTATGCTATGTGATTATCCGGGTGGGGGGTCCCATCGTACGGCTTGATGAATGGGAAGCTGAATTTCTTTGGCTTGTCGGTGAGTGCGATCTCATCAGAGAAAGGAGTGTTTGCATAAGAGCTTAGGGCACTTTTCCTCAGTGGAGGTGCAAAACCCGAAAGTCATTCGATCATCGACTGAAATGCCTCGAACTTGCTGGAGAACATCTGCTCCAGTCGTCTGACCTCATCAAAGAGTGGGACGAGACTTGTGGCATGCAGCTCTTCTACGTCCATAAGGTCTTCTCGCTCTTGAGCAAGGTTTTGGTTCTCCTGGGCTCCCGTTGCTGCTGGGTTTCCTCTTTCTCTAGAGTTATTGGTAGGAGAAGTTTCCAGAGTTGGCATCCGGGCCACGTGGACCCTGAACCTCTGATTCGTAGCTTGATTTGCCGTCAAAGCCGAGTTTGCCTCTCTGATGGACTCGTTCTCCAGCTCCAGTTGCTGCAAGCATTGTGTGTTCTCCTGGAGTATCCTGGTATGAGTTTTCATCTGCTGTCTCAAAGCTTGAAGCTCTGCAGTTGCGACATCAACTCCAGTTTTAGTTTGATCCCTTCGAAGTTTCTCAATCTCTCCTAGCCTTTTTTGTAAAGTTTATAACGGAGATCGCATCTCCTTATAGGTGAGCTTTGTTCGTCCATGCGTGATGTTTGCTGATTCACGATTGTCTCCAACCATCGTCACGTAGTTGTTTTTTTAATGCTATCCTCCTTCTAGCGCCAACTGTAACGGGTGATTTTGGTCGTTCTTTGTAAGCACTACGGAAGCTGGAGGTCGATGAATGTTTAGAAAAGGTAGTTTGAAGATATTCTAAGCTTAAAGATCAACAATGGCGAAGAAAGAAGTGTTGTTTGATCTCTTTAGCCTAGGGTTTTTCGTGTGTCCATGTTTTGCCCTTAAGCTTTATATTTATACATTGAGTTCATGATTATCCCTCCATGAATTGGATATATCATGATTATCTACAGAATATATGCATTTTTATCTAAAATATACATCATTATCTGCTAATTTAAATAGTAAAAATAAGCAACAGTCGGCGGTCGGCTGGCTTCCGGCTGCCGGCTATGCAAGGTCGTCTGGCTTCTTGCCTCCGGTTATGCAACATCGTCTGGCTTCTTGCCTCCGGTTATGCAATGTCATCTTACTTCTTGCTTCCGGTTATGCAACGTCGTCTGGCTTCTTGCCTTCGGTTATGCAACGTCGTCTGGCTTCTTGCCTTTGGTTATGCAACGTCGTTTGGCTTCCTACTTTTGGGCATTCCCCTGCTTTGAGGTCTTACTTCTGTACTCCATCTAAACATGGGGAATTTCCATGACCTAAATTACTCCCAACAAAAGTCGTCAACATCAAACAGAAAATAGGTTTTATGATATGGTCACATATGCATTTTAGAAAACATCATCTGCATTTGATGAACATGCTACATTTCTTGATGTTCCAGATTATGAGGAACTGAACTTAGATACGAAAACATTTAATGATATGTTAGACGTTGCGAATCAACCTATCGACGATGGATGTAGAGAAGGTCATTCTAAATTATCATTGGCATCTAGGATGATGATAATTAAAAATGATTACAACTTACATGAGAATTGCATGGATGCATGAGCTGATTTAATTTAAGAGTATTTGCCAGCGGATAATAATTCGGCTGAGTCTTATTATGAAACTTAGAAATATGTTTCTATTCTTGGGTTACCATCCAAAGTGATTGATGTATGCACCGAAAATTGCATGATATTTTGGAAAGATGATGAAAAGTTGCAGGAGTGTCTCTTTTGTGGGAAACCGAGATATCAACCTACAAGTGGACGTACACGCATACGATTTCAGCAGATGTGGTACTTGCCAATCACGGACAGGCTGAAGCATCTATATCTTTCTGAAAAGACAGCGGTTGCCATGAGATGGCATGCACAACATACAACTGGAGATGGAGAGATTACACATCCGTCTGATGCAAAAGCATGGAAACACTTTCAGACAGTATATCCTGATTTTGCTAACGAGTGCAGAAATGTGTTTCTTGTTTTGTGTACAAATGGGTTTAGTCCATTTGGTATGTCTGATACAAACTACTCATTATGGCCATCCATCTTGACGCCATACAATCTCCCACCGGAAATGTGCATGCAGAGGGAGTTTTTGTTCATGAGCATTTTAGTGCCCAGTCCTAAGCACCCGAAGAAATCGTTGGACGATTTCATTCAACCTTTGATCCATGAGTTGCAGCTATTATGGTAAGCAGGAGTTCGTACGTTTGACCAATCACAACAGAGGAACTTTAAGATGTGTGAGGTCCTTATCTGGACCAACGACGACTTTCTTGCATACATTATGCTATCTGGGTGGACAACCCACGACAAGTTATCATGTCCTTACTGTACACATCAATACGGCACATTTCAACTTAAGCATGGCTGTAAACCTTGCTGGTATGATTGTCATCGTCGATTTCTTCCAATGTCCTTTCCTTACAGGAGGAACAAGAAATTATTCACGAGGAACAAAGTTGTGAAGCTTTATGCCGCAGTGTGTATGAGTGGTGATGCTGTCTTGCAGCAAATTTAGTATTATGGTGCTCAAGAAACTGTAAGGCGTGGTGGAAATTGGCATAGTAGAGCAAACATGCGAGATGGATATTTGGAAGGTCACAATTGGAATAAACAGAGCATTATTTGGGAGCTCCCATACTGGAAAGATTAATCGGTTTGGCACAATCTTGATGTGATGCACATCGAAAAAAACTTTTTTGACAATATCATGCATACGCTTCTCAATTTTCAGGGTAAGACGAAAGAAAATGTGAAGTCTAAACGTGACTTGGTTGACATTTGTGCCAGAAACGAGTTACATATTAAAACGGATTGAAAATTACCAGTAACTAGCTTTCGATTAACATATGCAGCGAAGAGAGTCCTGTTTGATTGGGCAGAATCTTCCATAAAATTTCTAGATGAGTATGTTTCAAATTTCTCAAGGTGCGTTGAGCAGGGACAAAAATTTTCAGGCATGAAAAGTCACGACTCCCATGTATTTATGCAGTGGCTCTTACCTTTTCTCCTAGGTGAGTTACTTTCGCAACATGTACACAAGGCTATAGCGGGTAATTTAGAAAATATTTACAATCAATATGATTATTGTATATGTTATGTATATTAAGTACACTCAATTAATTTTCTTTTAGGCATCAAAATGTTTTTCCGCGATTTATGTGCTTAGACATTGGTTGAGGATGGGACTGCGAAGCTGGAAAGTAATATTCCATTGCTGTTTTGCAACATGGAAAAAAAATTTCCCACGTCATTATTCAATGTTATGGAGCATCTCCTGGTTCACCTCCTGCACGAAGCTTCACTTGCCGGTCTTGTGCATTTCAGATGGATGTACCCGTTCGAGCGATATATGAGATACCTTAAAGCGAAAGCCAAAAACCTTGCGAGAGTCGAGGGCTCGATCGTCGCCGGAAGTTTAACTGAGGAAACTTCTAACGTTACTTAGTATTACTTCAGCCCAACTGCTCCAACAAAGAAAAATAGACCTCGACGATATGACGATGGCGGCGTACACGTACGTACAATGTTCCGGATGAGCCTGACATCTTCTCACAAATTGGGCGACTTGCAAGGAAGGTTAGGGAGGTTTTGTGGGAAGATTTTGCATACTGTCACAGTGCCCATACATATATTTTATGTAACTGTGATTTCGTGCAACCATTTGAGAGGTACACATGTAATTTAAGTGCTTATTTAATATTAGATACATAAGTACATTATACTAAACAACCAATTAATTAATTAGTGCAGCTTATTCGATACACAAATTTGTGCGTCTTATCCTAATTTGTCGAAAAAGAAGTACGAGAAGTACAAAGAAAGAGATTTTGCTAAGTGGATACAATTCTATGTAAGTATTCACAACAGTTTTACGTTGAACATATATTAATAACTCACAAACATGTTAATTACTTAAGGTGATCAATGGATATGGAGATGTTTCGTTCCCCCTTTGGTTCCACGAACTCGTTCAAGGTCTTATTTCGAAGATAGTCACAACATCGATGTATTTCACCCGTAGATATACATTTCATACGTATCAACACGGATAACGGAGGTCAGTTGTAAATTACGAGATTTACGTACATGGAGAAACATAATTCTACAGAGTGATTAATCAAATTTTAGAAGTTAGTTACCTGGGCCTTCTGAATCTGCGATGCATATTATTCAAGTGCGACTGATATGACCCAACAGTTGGCCGAGGCGTTCGAGTGGACAATTTGGGTGTTAAAGACGTCAATTCTAACAGAAGGTACAACAAATTTGAACCATTTGTACTTGTATCGCAAAAAGAGCAAGTGACATTCGTCTCATATCTACGAATAAGAGAAAGACGTGAGAAATGACTTTCTATCATCCATGTAAGTCCAATGGGTGGTATAATTGGAGCTGAAGAAGACATTGTGTTACAAGAAGATAGACCAGCAGAAGAGAATCCACCGAGGATGTCATACATGTTGACCCATCAGCATGAGAGCTTGAGGATGTACAGTCAAGCGACAATGTCGACACTATGATTGAATCAGACGAGGATAATGGTGACGAAAAAAAGAATCTGACGATGAAGACAATTCCATATATGTATCTGGTAATGAAGATGGATATGATGATTGTTGTTAATTATATTAATTATGTATGTATAATTAATAATCATTCAACATGTTTGTTTAAAAGTAAAAATAATGAAAGAATGGTTACCCAAAATAAAAAGGAAAATGAACTTTCCGTAGGAGAGTTTTATAATTACACATCTATGGAAAATTTAAATTGTTGTCAAAAAAAGGAAAATTTAAAATTTTTTTTATATTTTCAGATATTTGCGAGTAAATTGTGAGTGGTCCTCGCAAGTTAATCGCAAATTTGCAAGGAACTTGCGACCAATCCTCGCAAATTCCTCGTAATATCTATACCTTATACCCTAAATTTTTTAAGATATTTCAAAATTTTTGCGAGGGATCCCTGGCAGTTTACTAACAAATTTGCCAGGAAATTGCGAGAGAGCCTCGCAATTTCCTCGCAAGAAACCCAAAACCCTGAATTCTAAAATCTAAATCCTAAATCATTAACACTAATTCAATTCATGCAATCTTATAACATTTTCGTCAACATTATAAAAATAAATTATAACAATTGGATTGTTTGCGTTGTTTAAGTTTGCGAAATGAAGAGAGCCTTTAAAACAGATATATCTACTAGAACTTTCTGTACAATTTCATATATACGAAATTTTTTAATATAAGGTAAAATATTGTAAAATAGTTAATATATTAATTGTAATGATTTTGTAAATTATCGAAAACCGTAAGACCAAATTTGCGAGAACTTTTTTATAAAATAATTCAAAATTTTGCAAGGAATTTGCGAGGGACACTCGCAAAATTTGAGAGATCCTCGCCAATTTCTCGCAGAATTTACATGTATTTTTGTAATCGCAACTCACTCGCAAACCTGCATTCGCAAACCTGCACTCGCATACCTGCACTCCCAATTTCCTCGCAAATTTGTGTGGAATTAGCGAGAAAAAATTTTCCTCGCAAGTTTGCGAGTAAACTGCGAGGTAAACGACTTTGCGAGTAACAAATAGCGAGGGGAAAATTTTACTTGAAATTACTCAAAAATCATGATTTGCGAGGAACATGCGAGTAAAAGCTTCCTCGCAAATCATCTGTTTTTTGTAATGACATGTTGTCCATATTTTGGGCGTTTTCCTTTAGACTCTCCAGGACTTGTTGAAACAAAAGCTCAGCTGTATTATCTAAGGAGGATAAGGCCACATATTTGTCATTAGAAATAGATTCTAGTATCATCTCAAAATCATTGAGCTATTGCTGCATTTGAAGATCATCATATCGAAAGTTTTCTCGGTTTCGGTTTTGATCGGAATGCCCTAGACTACTGATGTAATGAACTTCCCTTTGTTGCCCACGGATACTATCACTTTTATGACATTTAGTATCACTTCCAGCAACCTCTCTCACGTCCTCATGGTGATTCAAACTCATTTGTTTGCTCCTTAGAAGTTGAGCGACCATAGATTTCATCTCAGAGTTCTCTACAGAGTCGGAGTTTGGTTTGATGGCTTCCACTGTTCTTTCTTGAACTGAATATGAAATTTTGTTTCTCTCGGCTAGATTGTCAATGAGAATGTTAGCTTGAGCAGCAGTGTCATTCATGATGTTCCCTTGGCTTGCAATCTCGAGTGCCATCCTGAATTTTTCAGCAATTCCTTCATAGAAGAAGTTCAACAAATTCAGCTCCTTGAAACAATGATGAGGGCAGTCTCTTTGATATTTCTTGAAGCGTTCTACTTCCTTGAAGAATGATTCTTCATATCTTGTAGAAAATCTGAAACTCTCCTTCTCATTTGCTCCAATCTTTTCTTCGGGTAGAAGTGTTTCAAGAAAGCTATTTTGCATTGACCCCATGTAGTGATTGATCCTGGAGCAAGAGTCTTTAACCACTTCTTGGCGATCTCAATTAGAGAGAATGAGAAATACTTGCACTTCAAATAATTATCAAAAATTTCATTGGATCTTCTTATGCTGCATATTTCTTCGATTCTTTCGATATGATCCATGGGGTCTTCTTCAGCTAAGCCACGAAACTGATGTTTAATAGCCCATGATACGAATTCATGGCTGATTTTAAACACTCCTAGAGGTTGTGCGGGAAAAATTGGATTCTTGTTGATGTAAGAAGCACTCGGTGAACCGGAATCTCCGATTTTTTGATGTTGAAGCTCCATTTCGACCTTCCTTGAAAACCAAGTGAAAAGAAATTATGTAGTAGTTATTTTCCTTAATTTATCAAAAAAAGTTAATAGAACCAACAAAGAGTAAACAAAATAAAAGTGAAAATAAAGAAATGAAAAACGAGAAATGAAAAAGCCATAGACTAAATCCTAATTAGAAACTCATAGGTAATTGAATTGGTCCCTGGCAACGGCGCCAAAAAACTGACGTGCTCAAAATTTTATCTTGAGAAGTAGCATAATCCTGCAAGTGCACAGCGGTTGTGGTAGTACTCCGGGATCGAATCCACAAGGACCAAGAACCACACTATGATTTTGTAAGAACCGAATTAAGCTAAAGCGAAAATATGAGGGTTTGTTTTATGGGATTGTGAGGCATGGTATTGTAACTAAATAAACTAAAATCAGTAAGTAAAAATTATCAATTTATCAATAAGAGAAAGCATTGGGCATTAGGGAGATCTTAGCTTATCATGGATCAAATAAAACAGATAAATAGATCGGTAAATTCAATAGGTTTCTCCTTGAACTTGAATCATACAAGGGTAATCAATATACTTGTGTAGTATCAATAATTAAAGTCTAAAACACCTAAATTATTCAACTCCCGTTGGTTATAAAGTGAATTAACAAGTATAAAGTTTAGATTTAATAGTTCACAAAAACTCGGTAAAATCACTCCCGTGAAGAGCTCATCCAAAATGATCAGTGTAATTCAACAACACTTTCAGTGAATAAATCAATCCTAAATGACAGTAATTAAATGGTCAATCAAGCAACAATCATCACATAGCAATCTAGATGAGGGACCTAAAGGAAATCATCAAATCTAATAACCTAACAATCAATCCATAAATCTCCTTTGAAAACCCCTAAACCCAACAAATAAGCTACTCAATACTCATCATAACCGTAGGTATTCATGAAATATAAGTAGAAAACATCAATTGATTAAGAGCAAAAAGGTTTAGAAACTTAGCAATATCGATTACAAAGAGATATCTTCACCCTAGAAGCTATTGAATGAAAATGTAGGGCACAATTTCTCTGTCTCATAAGGTCTATTTTATATTTAAAAGTCGTGACTCTCTTTTCAAAAAAGGCTAAAAACAAGTTTTTATAGTATTAGGTCAAAAAGTCGGTTTAAGTTAAGTTGGGGCGTAAATAGGCTTGAGACCGATTTAGGAGGTACTTTTGGCACAGAACGGAACTGAAATCACCGCCAACCGGTCAGGGAGGCTTGTGGCACCGATTGGTGCTACATTCTTTTCAAGACCCAGTCAAAACCTACTTCTGGGTACATTTCAGCTTCAAGCCAGATGGACAAGTCTTCACTAAAACGCTTATAACTTTTGATCCACAAATCCAATTGCTTTGAAACAAAAAGCTAACTCAATATTATAGTTGTTTTCCAAATTTCATCAAAAGCCATTGAGTTAAAGGTCTCCATCTTGGATAATTTTTCTAATGCATCAAAACTGTCCAGAAATTGACTTTTGCTCCAAATGAGTCAAAATTGCTCCAGAATACATTGTTCGTCCTGAAATGACTTTGAATACTATAAATACAAGAAAACTACTATTTGTTGTCAAGAAAAGCATAAAACACCAAGAAAACATATTAAAATCTAAAGAAAAAGTTGTAAAATAATGGTGTTATCACAAAGAAATGAGCATTTTGCACCATATTTATCAATCTAGACTTAAAATTTCAAAAGTTTTGTTGTGGATTGGTGGAGTCCTTATCCCCAATCTCTCACCATTAGTAAATCGCTCATCACAGTCTCCTATTCGTGCTTCTCCTTTAGGTGGATGAATTGGAGGGTTTCCATGGTTTCTATTACCACCAATCACTCCTTGATGTGGTGGTTGAGGTTGAGCTTTGTGTTGATTCTCCATAGTTGGAGGGTTTGCTTCTCGCATTCTTTACTTTGTTCTAACTTTTTTTTGCATTGATTTCTCCCTTTCGATATGAGTAGGATCCGGATCAAGAAATCTTCTATCTGTTTCACTTCGAGATCTTCTTATCATGTACGTACACAAACCAAACAAAATCAACAAAAGAAAGTTAGACTTATAATAAGATAAAAAAAAGTGAAAAACCTAGTCCTTTGATTCTTAGAAATCTCTTTGAAGTTTCTAGCTGAAATCCTATTTCCTTGCACAACGGCGCCAAAACTTGTTCAACAGGGTTTAGACCTCTGAAAGCTAATTTTAATTTATAAACCTAGAAGCTAAAACCTCACCAAACCGCAACAAAATGGTGTTCGGTTGTAGTATTTATGGTTATCGTCCAAGAAATTAAAGGTGTTCAAGCTTAGAGACTAAACAAAATAGAATCACTAAGAGTCTAAGTCTAGGGAGTTCTGATTAAGTTGGGTGTCACTAATCTCAACTCAAAGTAACATAAAAATAAGCAAGCATAATGATATAGCATAAATAAAGATTTAAATAAAGCAAGAAATAAAAAAAAACGCCAGAAAGATGCAAACTTTAACTCTTAACACTAATAAAAATCGGATCTTTAGATTATAGTAATCTGTTCAAGCTGAATCTAGAATAGTAATGGATCTAATCTAGGATTTATTAGAGGATTAAAGCTATTCCTAGGTCAAAGATCCTTTCATTATCCTCTGCCCACTCTTATGGCAAAGATCTATTCACTCATGCAAATTACAAGGACCAACTCTCGCGTCTTTCCTATCTAAACATGCAAGTGAAGTAATCTACAAGCTCTTTTAGTCGCCTAACATCCATAGTAATGTATTCTCGTGAGCCAAGATGAAAACATAGATTTTCTTCTCACAAGCATTTCATCGAACACTTTCTAGGCATCACTGAGCAAGCATGATTCTTTCAAAGAACTAAACAAAACCTAGTTTGAATTTAGGCGGAAATATCGCCTATTATCTATTATAATCCTTGATCTAACTCTAACCTACTACATCTCAAGATTCTTAAGAAGTCTACTCACTAAGATCCATGGAAATCCAAAGACAAATTTTTGGTCTTTGAGCTTCCATTATCTTAGATCTAAGAACTAAAAGAAGTAGAAGAAGAAGAAGAAGATAGACAAATATTATATAATAAGATCCAAAGGTTTACAAGACGATTAGAGAGATGAAAATTTTTCAAAGTTCTCAAAGATTGCAAACATAATCAAAGATATGTTTTTGATGGCTTAAGGAAACTATTTATACAAGTTGAGAAGTGAAAGAAATGCCCTAGGAGCTCATGCTGCTCAATATCGACCAAGCATATCAATAGTGGCTAGCTTTGAGCATCCTCTTTGGATATGCTCGCTACTATCGACCTTATGCAAGCCACTATCGACTTGGCTGGTCAATGGCAGCAAGCATTTACAGTCTTCCTCTTTGCTCCTTCGCTAGTACCTTTGCTTCAATCTTCTTTACATGCATTTAGCTCCTTTGCTAATTGATTCTTGACCTTAATTCCATCTAAAATCCATCCATTAGGCCTCCCATTGAGATTCTCCAAATGCGTACCTACAAATTCAACGGAACTCATGCAAATCCAACAAAATCCTAAATTAGACTCAATTACTAAACTATATGAATTTTAGAGGTTAAGTGCATTATTTACAACCTAAATGTAGGAAAATTATGATTAAAATGAATCTAAAGAAACATGAAAATATACAAATCAATACCCTCGAGCCAAGACCCAAACTATATTACCCAATATGTCTCACAAGCACACAATATCAAGCAATCAACATATTACCAAGAAAGCAACCCAAGTGTGCGTAATATACAATGATTCAATGAATAAACATGCATCATACAATACTTCTGTTTTGCAGGTGTTAACCGCAAAAACAACAAACAATCCTATAACCGACACTCACCTGGGCATTTGGATGGTTAGTTCCATCCTAGAGTACTTCAATCTCACGGTTGACTCGACTTGGAATCTCTAGCGAAATATTCCTAAAGCAGCTGGATTCCGGATGTTTAGACACCAGAAAACTACTTAGTCCTAACCTAATTATTTATTGAACTATAACTTAAAGGTAAGGTTTTAGGTTTACCTTTAGACTCGAGGTATGGAGGTCGCCATAAGATTTTCTACAAGTTTTGGATGGGAAAAATAATGGACATGGAGGGGTTTATATAGGAAATGGGAGGACATTCCTATTGGTCGATTAAGGAGCTGCAAAGCAAGAGGAAGCACAGAGGGAAGAAAGCTTTTTTCAGGTCACGACATGTGTGGTGGCGACTCACAAAAGTAGATGCATCGCTGCAAGCATATGCACAACTACTTCAAGATGCACCACAATTGAACACACTTCGTCAGGTTTGAATGTTCAAAGGTTCGGATTCGGACATCCAACAGGAGTTTCCGAACATATGAAAAATAATATTCTTCGATCAAACATGATTCCTCACACAATTCTAGTTCTATTTTGTTTCTAAGGTCATTTCTATCATAAAACTTAGAATTAATTTTCTCAAAATTCTAGAAAGAACTGAGCCGAGCCTCGATCATTTCAGACCCATTAAATTTTACGAATATACTATCAAGAAAAAAGTTTGCCTAGCACAAGAAGCAGCTGAAAACGTTCAACTTAGTCATCGAGCAGCTTGGTTGGTTAAGCAAGCAAGCATCCTGCTGAGTCATCGAGCTACTTCTGAAAAATGTATCTTATTCAATTGCTTTTTCCTGGTACGTATGTGCTCTAATTTAACCCGAGCATACTAAAACTAATTCAAAACATGTTGAACTCGACCATCTTCCCTTTGGCCTTTCTATTCTTTCGTCCGAGTCTTCAATCTTATTTGCGGTTATTACATTCTCCCCCTCACCCACCAATAGAATTCGTCCATGAATTCTCAAAGAATATTATGACTGCTTCTTAATATTCTCCTACTGCTCTATCTTATGTGCATTTCTCAAGACCCTTATCGTCTTTCGATCTTTCATTCATTGTTTTGAAATTTGTAACATTGCTATCAACTATTCTCAAACTCAAAACATTCTTGATTCACATGTTTGTCATCATTGACTCACTCCTCTGATAATTTTGTTGCTTTTGTACTCAATGTGTCACTCTCCTCCATTGACAACTCATTTGGCCCATCGTCCTTCTTTTCCTCTTTCTTATAGTCCTGTGACTTTTTCTTTGATTCTAATGCTTCTTCCTCGTTCAATTAATACTGTATATCCCTTAACTCCATCATTTTTTTCAAAATCTTTATTCCTTTTTTCCATGATTTGATCAACTCATTATATCTTCCTTCATCCTTCTCGAGCAGAGTTACTTCTTAATTTCCTTAACAATTGTCTAAACCCCATTCTGGTCATGCAACTAATGCTGATCTCAACTCTTCCTATCCGTCCTCCTATTTTTAGTAATCAAGTTCGTTCTCCACTTGTACATCCTTGTTCTTCCTTTCACCATGTTTCCATTAAGTTTTATGGTTCATCATTTGCCTTATGGTTTCCTTCCTATAGGTTGTTCTCCCAATTTCCCATCGCTTCTATATTACAACTCTTCAATTTAATTTTTCATTTGCCAATATAGCTTCTATACCTCTGTGTTGTCTTCATGTTCTCTTTCATCTCGTCCTTCTATCTTTCCATGTTATCCTCTCTTGAAATATTCTTCTTCCTTCCATTATCTGCCCATATGATTTTAACTTAATACGCCTTATTATCGTCCACCGCTTAGCCAGATCCTTCTTAGATTATTGCACCGTGCATCACTCATATTTCCCATTTAATGGCCAGTTATCTTAATGTACATAAGCATTGTCCTTTATGCTTTGTACTACTACGATGTCTCAGTCTTTTTCAATTATCTAGTCTGTCTTATTGAGCATACGCGTTTTCCTTTACGCCTTTCATTATTCCACTTCCTCGGCCTACTCCATTTGTCAATTTCATCTTGCATAAATTATCTGGTTCTCATTTTCATCAGTTGTCGAAGCTTCATACTCCCCTTACCGTACCTCCTTACTTCATGTAATCTTTTATTATCGCTCCTCTCCTCCTATCTTCATAAATCTTCATGGTTTTTTGATATTCTTTGTATTCCTTTTCCTACCCACTTGGTTCTTTCGACTCATCTTTCTAGTTCAAACGCCTCACTTTGGCATGTCTACCTATCCATTATCTAATACCCGTCCTCTTGATATTTTTTAGCTTTCCAAATTTTCAGCTTCTCGTAGCTTCTCTAACATCATCTTAATATGACTTAGTATATTCTTCTACCTTTAAACTTCGGTCCATTACCAATTTTCCTTTAGTTTTATGATTCTCTAAAGTATTCCTCATTCGCATGTATTCCTCATCCTACTATCCTAGTCTTTATGAGCAACCAGTCACTGATATGTCCTTTGACCAGTTTGAATCTTCCTTACATGTCATAGATCTGTCGTTCGATCAGTTTGAATCTTCCTTAAATTCTTCTCTCTAATATGTTCTTACTTTTATAGTCGTGGTTATCTATTTCTTCCCTTATGTCCATACTAGTCCACTTTTGTCATGGTCATCAGTGAAAACTATCACCTATCAAAGGGTATTTTCTTGCATTCTTCTCGTCCTCCTCTAATGATCTGAGTATCTTGAACTTACCATTCCCATGGATATCACTGACCCTTGAATACTTATCTTCCTCCTCATCTTTACTAATTGCCTCGTCTTTCACCATATGTACTAGATTATCTCCATTAATCTGGTTAGGACTCCTTGGTATTTATTCTCCTTGTGGCACTGCCTGTTCGTTGTTGACTCCTTTTTATTCAATTCGCCTCTCACATGAACCACACCTCTTATTTTATTGTCTATCAAAGTTTGACTCATGATAACTACTCATTTCCACCTGAATTCAACATCCTACTTGATCCTTCCCTGCATGTTCTAAGTACATCTTGTTATCTCATACCCAATCCTTCAAAGATACTAGGAGCAAGGTTTAATCTTATACCCATCCAATCTAATATGGAACTGCTAGTTTCCTAATTTACTTCCTCACGACATTTTTGACATGATAAAACATTTGAAAACAAAGTCTCGAACGACCATGGAGAACGGTGCTTTGATACCACCTTCATTGTAATACCCCCTGCCATGATTAGATGAATGTCAACTAATTTTTTGTACAACAATCAAACAAGAACCTGCAAGACAAACCAATTAACCCTAACTAAACGTCCTGACCAAAGATGTTACAACTACGCACCAAGACATTCAACCCAAGGTTCTTAGAGCAAATCCAAAACCCTTAAGTCAAACACCCGAGAGCATGTATCCTAATGGACCCTAGCCAAAGCTTTGCAACCCTAGTTTGAACCCATTAATTCATTCATCGTGGACAAGGACTAGTACCATATGGAACTCGAGAAAGTTCAGAAACCATTTATATTTTATTTTAAATTAGTTAAAATTATTACCAAAGGCATATTTAGACCCTAGGAAGCTTAAAATCATTAATACATAATAAAGTCATACTCACTTTACAAAGAGGTATATAAACTACACCAGCAATTAGTGTTCCTTTCACCCGTACGAGTATCCCGCTAGTAGTTACCAACAAAACAGGAAGTCAAATGAGCAACTAATTTCCTCACTTAGTTGGGTTACCTAACAAATGAATCATCTCCCCAATATGCATCAATCAATTAAGAAACCAACCAATCAATAAACCAATTATTCATGCATTACGGAAATAAATAATCTAGTAATCCAAGCAATCAAGCATGCCAGGTAATATGCATAGCGGAAAATAAGTAATCAAGTAACCAAGGCATCCACCCTTCACGAGTGGTTAGATCTCCATAGGTTGCTAAGGCTTTACCCTTGCCACTAGTGGTTTCCCCTTCGTGATTACCAACCTAAAACTAAAGGCACAAAGTCTTAATGGCCCAAAAATCAAATATTCACTCTTACACCGTCGTGTAGCACCCATCCGGGTGATCATCCCAGCCAGCACCCGCTGTCTAGTCAAACAACAAGTCTCATCTAGATCACCAAAAAGAGGATACTAGTGACTACCACGATATTCTCTCTCGAATGCCTGAACCTCAAGGATCATTCCCTTAGGAGACTCCATGGAAATTTGGGCAACTTACCAGGTGAACGCGTTCTGATGCCTGCACATAAGCGTTATACCTGCACAAACATGTTATACCTTTTAAGCCGAAGCCCAAATGATATAAGTCAATCATACAATCAACATCATATATCACAAGCATGTTATACCATCTGAGCCGAAAGCCCAAACAATAAAACTCAATCAATCAATCAATCAACATTAAACATCATACATCTGTTATACCTCTCGAGTCGAGGCCCGAACAATATCACCCAGTATCTCTCACAAGCACACACACGATCAACATATTATCAAGCAAGGAACCTTAATGCGCATAACAATCAATGAAACAATAAATAACATGCCTCATGCAATACTCCTATTTTGCAGGTGTTAATCGCGTAAACAACAAACAATCCTACAATAAAGACTCACATGGGCGTCTAGATGGTTAGTTCGATTCTAGCATACTCCTAACTGACAATTGGCTCGACTTATAACCTTTAGCGAAATATTCTTAAAGAACTATATTCCCGATGTTTAGACACCAAAAAACTACTTAGTCCTAAGCTAATTAATTCTTCAACTATAAATTAAAGTTGGGGTTTTAGGCTTACGTATAGACTTGAGCCGTGGAAGTCTTCATAAGATTTTCTCTAAGTTTTGGGATTGGAAAACTAATGGGGGTGGAGGGGTATAAACTGGAAATGGGAGGACATTCCCATTGGTCGATTTTGGAGGTGGAAAGTACACGGTGACACAGAGGAAAGCAAGCTTCATACAGGTTGCGACATGTGTCCCGTTGACTCGTTGGAGGCAGTTGCATCGCCAAGAGAATTTGAACAGCTACTTCTGGACACGGCACAACCGAAACCACTTCAGTTAACTCCTAAAATTGCAGGTTCAGATCTGGACATCCCGTAGACGTTTTCGAACATACAAAAAGTAAAATTCCTCGACCAATTTCAATTCCTCTGATCATTATGCTTTTAATTTATTTTTAAGGTCATTCTTAATCTAAAACTTATAATTAATATTCAAAAAAAATTTAGAATGAACGAAACCGCACCACGAGTGTTTTTGACCCACCAAATTTTACGAAGATTTTATCTAGACAAAACATTTTCGAGCACGAGAAGCAGATGAAGTACGTGAAATTTTGAGCAGCTTAGTCATCGAGCAGCTTGGCTAGTTAAGCAAGCAAGCATCTTGGCAAGAACCATGGTGAGTCATCGAGATACTTCTTGAAAATTCTTTTGATTCGATCACCTTTCCAAGTCTGTATGTGCTGAAACTTAACCCCAACGCATTAGACCTGATTCCAAACATGTTTAACTCGGCCATTTCCCCTTTGGCCATTCTTTTCTTTCATTTGTGTCTTAAGTCTTACTCGGGTGATGTGTTCATAATTCAACGCATTTTTAGCATCATTTAGTATGTGTTTTAGTTGCATTTAGGTTGTATATAATGCATTTAGGTGTTAGAATGCATAAAGTTTCTAAGTTGAGTCTAGTTTAGTATTTTCGTCTTTGCATTGCATTCTTTTGCATTTGTAGCTGCAACCTTTGGATGAGCAACTTGAGAGCTTAGGATGATGGATTCTTGATGCTTAAATGGTGAAGAAACAAATAGAATCAAGAGCCAAGAGGAAGTGTAGAAGAGACTATATGCAAATAATACGCCATTCTGACGGCAATAGAAAGAACAAGAAGAAAAAGCTGTAAAGGGAAGCTCCCATTGACCTCCAGGTCGATGGCTGGCTACC
>OVAN01008230.1:874-18468 GCA_900406275.1 Anastatica hierochuntica | reverse complement strand
ATCGAACACTTTCTAGGCGTCAATGAGCAAGCAAATAACTATGAAGAACTACACTAGATCTAGTAGGAATCTACGCTAAGATCTAGCCTAATCATCCATCACAACTCTAGATCTATCCCTAGCCTACCATATCTCAAGATCCAAGATGGATATACTCACTAAGAGTCATGGAAATCCAAAGACAAGAGATGGGTCTTTGAGCTCCCATGGTCTTAGAAGAATAGATCCAGAGAAAGAGATGAAGGAGAAAAGATCAAAATCACTCAAGAAAAATAAAGAGTTATTACAAAGTTTTTAGACCTAAAAATGAAAGAAAAGATAAGTGTTCTTAAGCATAAGATGTGATATCTTTGTTCTTAGTACATAAGGGGCTATATATACTAAGGGAAGGAGAGAGGAAGTCCTAAAAAGGGTCTTTCTCATCATCCCAAGGGAGGCTGGCATCGACCCTTGGGTTGATGCTAGGTCACGTTGGGCAGCAGCTTTGTCAAGGGTGGCCAACATCCACCCAAGGTAGGCCAGCATCGACCTCTGGGTCGATGACAGGGTCCCTTGGCAGCTTCTTGTGTCTTCTTTCTCCTCTTTGATGCCTTGTTTGATCCCAACTTCTTCCATAGTGTTTAGCTCCTTTTGTCCTTGGGTTTTAGCTCCATTTCCACCTTAGATTCATCTCGAGAGCCTCCATGAATCTATCTTGAAATTGCACCTACAAATGCAAAGAAAATGGTATGCAAATGCAATATGCTCCTAAACTAGACTCTAGACTTAAACTAATGCATTCTAGGACTTTTATGCAGTATTTACAACCTAAATATGGATGAAAATAAGCTAAAGTGCATCAAAATAGGCATGCAAATATGTACACATCAAATAACCTAATATCATAAACTAGGTGATCAGGCCAATTTCAGCTTTAAGAATAATGTTAAACGAAGATTCAATTGACAATTCCCCAATCTAACTACCTAACAGTCACTGAGTCATGAAAAACCTTTGTGAGAATCCTAAACCCAACTAGTGAAACTACTCACTCATGGAAATCATGACAACACAAGATGAAATAGAGAAAGAAATATTATATTGAATCAAAAACTACGAGAAAAGGGTTTAAAATTCTTCTCAAATGAGTATGGTATTGAATTCGTCTCCCTAGGGTTCTCATTGCTCGAAGTCTTCTCAAGAACTTCGAAAATAGCAGAATAATGATTTAAAATCCAGTTTGGGTGTTTAAACATCTCTTTGGTTCTTCGGTCTTCAATTCTTGTTCGATTCAAGTTGGTTCGCGTCATGAGAAGGATCGCCCGATCCATGACAAGGATCGCCCGATCCATGTCAATCTGTTAAGAAACGTGCAATCTTCAATAATGCCCATTTTAAGCTCTCAAATGACATCAATATTTGTTATTTTCTGCACATCAAGCCTATAATTTGAAAAGACAATAAAGAACACAAAACGACTAAAAAAACCAAATATACATATTAAGGCACCATTTTTCTCGAATACAACTTAAGTAAAAACCATAAAATATGAATACATCATGGATGATAAAGTCTCCTACATGTCGAATGGTTTTTAGACTCCTAGAACGAGTTTAAATTTATAAACCTAGAAGCTAAAACCTCATTTTACCGCAAGAGAACGGTTGCTAGGTTGTAGTATTTGAGGTTATCGTCTTGGGAATTAAAGGGGTTTAAGCTAGACATTAAACAAAAGAGAATGCACTAAAAGTCTAAGTTTAGGGGAACCAAATTAAGTTGGGGTGTCACTAATCTCAACTCAAAGTAACATAAACATAAGCAAGCATAATTGAATTGCATAAAGAAAGACTTAATTTAAGCAAGCAATAAGTAAAACATAAGAAAGATGCAAAGTTTAACTCTTAGCCCTAATAAAAATAGGATCTTTAGATTATAGTAATCGGTTCGGGCTCAATCTAGAATTGTAAGGGATTTAATTTAGGATTTATTAGAGGATTAAAGTTATTCCTAATCCAAGAATCCCTTCATTATCGATCTACCGACTCTTATGGCAAAGATCTATTCACCCATGCACATTACAAGACTCAACTATCGCTTTTTGTCTATCTAAATGACCGATCGATCAGTCAATTGCGGAGAATTATAATCGATCGATTGTCTTCTCCTGTGTTGATTCTTTCTTTAAATTTTCATCACAAATCTCCAGTATCATGTAGAAGCTTCTCATTTCCCTCAAATGCACCCAAAAGTCTAAGAAACCTGAAAATAACAAAAGAAAACTCCAAAACGAGAAACATACATAATAAAAACAATAATCTCTAAGTAAAAACTGTAATAAAAACTGATAAAAACGCAATATATCACTAAACATGCAAATGATAGTAATCTACAAGACCTTTTAGCTGTCTAAAATCCATAGTACTATTCTCTCATGAGCCAAGATGAAAAAAAAGATTTTGTTCTCACAAGAATTTCATCTAACACTTTCTAGGCGTCAATGAGCAAGCATGATTCTTTTAAAGAACTAAAAAACCTTGTAAGAATCTATGCCAAAATATAGCCTCTTATCCATTACAACCCTAGATCTAACCCTAGCCTTCTACATCTCAAGATCCTTAAGAAAACTACTCACTAAGATCCATGAAAATCCAAAGATAAAGTTTGGGGTTTTGAGCTTCCTTAACCTTAGATCTAAGAACTAAAAGAAGTAGTAGAAGAAGAGAGACACAAATCTTAAAATAAAAGATCCAAAGGTTTACAAGGTTTGATCTTGTTCAGAGATCTAAAAGTTTTAAGAGATTAAAAGATGATGAATGATATGAAAAGTGTTCAAATATTTCAAAGATATGTTCTTGATGAGTGAAAGAGACTATTTATACAAGTTGAAAGGTGAAAGAGTTGCCCTAGGAGCCATTTTGGTCGAGTGCAGCGAGCTATTGAGCTCATGCTTCTCACTATCGACCAAGCAGGTTGATAGTGGCTAGCATTTGGCAGTCCCTCTGGTCATGCTTGCTGCTATAGACCTCATGCTAGCCACTAACAACTCGGCTGCTCGATAACAACAAGCATGAGATGTCTTTTGTTTCCTCTTTGCTACTTTGCTAGCTCCTTTGCTTCTACCTTCTCCATATGCATTTAGCTCCTTTTCCTTCTTGATTCTTGACCTTAATTCCATATAGAGTCCATCCATTAGGCCTTGCATTGAGCTTCTCTAGAGGTGTACCTACAAATGCAAAAGGATGTATGCATATGTAACAAAATCCTACACCTAGACTTTATTCCTAAACTATATGAATTTTAGAGATTAAATGCATTATTTATAACCTAACAAAATCATGACTAAATTGAACCTAAAGATTCATGAAAATATATATACATCAACTCCCCGAACTTGTCCTTTGCTTGTCCTCAACCCGGAGGTGAGGTTTAAATGCGGGAACTCAAAAGCACAATAGAAAGAAATGCCATATTTCTCAATGTCATAAAGAGAAGTAAAATGGTGCAACAATCATCTAAAAGTTTATGTACTTCACCATGATCTTCACAAAAAACCTTTAGAGTCTAAGCTAAACATCCATAAACCATTCTATTGCCAATTCTCTTTTACATTCAATTAAGCTTATTCGTGAGACCTTTTTAAAATGTATCTCATCTAATCAGTTTGGTGTTTTTGAAAGAGTTTTTGTGTGATGAAGTGTTTGAAAGAATAGTTTCACTAGATTTTTAGGTGGTTTCTCTCAACAAGTAGTGCAAGACAATAGGAAAAAGCAACGTGGTAGCCGAACAATTTATGCTTGCAAAATTAATACTTCCTATCATTGTTCCCACCCAATACTTCCTAGAAATCTAGACACAACCTTTAAGTGCTTCCCTTATTAGTACTAGAAACCATAAATCTTTTTATTCTTTGAACACACTCATTCTTTTCATTTACTTTGACAACTAGAGATTCTTAAATATATTTTCTCTCTAAGCTTCTAGCCTTCTTCTTAAATATTAGAGCCACATAGTCTAATCATCTTTTTAATTCATTTTTTCTTTTCTTTTTAGGCGTGGACTCCCTAGGATTTTTCTTTAATTTCTAAGACTAGAGCTTAATCTTTTATAATCTTTAATGTCTTCTCACTTAAGTCCCTTCTCTTTTCAATTTTCCCCTCTTCTTATCTTTTCTTATTATATACACATTAGAGAATTTTACTTATCAAAGTCTAACACTTACCCTTTCTCAAGACTTAATCAATCGAAACCACAAAAAATTTTCCCTCCTAAGAATCTAGTAAACCTTAAAATGACACTAACTTTAAGGAAGTATCCGATTTGTTGCTCAACTTCAATTTACTTTGGATTTTTCCCGTGTGTTCACTTTCGAAAGGAGGCCTCGCATTCGAATCTATTAGGGGGTTTTGAAGGAAAGATTTAAGAGTTTTCAAGGGTGAGATCACTACTCTAAAAGTGAGAGTAGCCACTTGAGCTAAGAAAAGGGTGGTAAAATAGATTAAAAACATTGCTCAAGTGTAAGTGTTTTACCATAGTCAAGTATTACAAAGCCCATAAGCTAGATGAGAATTGGCTCACGAGATAGTCTACTTCAACATTCACAAAAACATTCAAGCGGTAATTCCAATCATGGATTTTCCAAAAAGTCAAAGTGGTCTATGGAACATTGTACTTCTAACGAGGGTATTAAACATTAGGCAATTCTAACTATTTACAAGGTATTCTCATCATTGTTCCTTATGCAAATGCAATATTATATGAACATAACAACCTAATTTTATGCAAATTAATGCAAACTACGTGAAATGCTTTAAAAAAAATTGAAAATCATTTTGGTTTTTTCGAAAATTTTCAATTTGTTTTTGTGTTTTTCACAAAACATAGCTATTCACAATGCATGACTTAAGGATGATCAAAAGAAAACATCAAAACTTAATAAGCATTAGTACTAAGCCCCTATCCCATACTTAAACTTCACCGTCTCGTGAATCCTAAGCCGTGATATTGACCTTTTAAAAGCAAGTGAAAAAAAAATATGAATGAAAACATGAGATGGTATGAACAATGGTTCACCTTATTCCCAAAGTAGTCATCCACTATCATTCCACTTGGTGCTATTGTAACGGTCTTTACTCCTTAGAAGAGTAACTTGAGTGCCAAATCACTTACGAAGCTCTTTTTGTTGTTTGCTAGGAAGGTGTTCCTTAGAAGCTCCAAAAAGTATCGGATTGTAGGATTCTTCACCTTAACATGCTTAGATGATTTTGCATCAAATGGTTCTAAGACAATCTTCTCCCAAAGCATCATCACTTCTATTCCTTCTCCATATCAAAACCCTTGCTTGATTTGGTTAAATCCATATATGTTGCATATTTCTTCAAAAAAGATCCTATAGGTCTCATTCTTGATTTTGAAAGTGATGTATCTGGTGCATTAATCTTCATTGCTTCCTTGTATGAAACCCACCGTGGAGAGAAATTGGAAGGTTAGATGGGGGTAAGTTGGATAGTATATTGATAAGATATTCTCCATGTCCATTATCCTTACCAAGTATTGCACTTGGTTGAGAATTTCCATTTTTCTCAACACTTCCTCATCGGCCAAACAGTATCAGTGACATTTGCGTTATTTTGAAGATGTAAATACAAGCTTGTTTCTTCATCGTACCAATTTGAGTAAGTCATATTTCTTGGTTCCTTAAATTCTATTTTTGGTACCTTCAATCAAAGTTCGTAAAGAGTGTAAGTCTCAAAAATTTAAAAGAACGAACAAGATGATTAAAAAGGATGAGGCTTTAAATCAAATTTAACATTCAAGCTCAAGACAATCAAATTTTTGATTTTTAGCAATGCCTTCAACCAAATCACTTAAGCTAAATACTATTTAAATTGAATTTGAATGAGCCGAAAATTTCCTTCAAATTTTCCTAGAATAATCGGCCTGTCAAAAAATGTAAGGATTAGCATTTTCAAATTCTTATGAGCAACCGAATTATGATTCATGCTATGAATGAGATGCTTATCAAATAGTCAAGAGAAACTTCACATGGGAAATCTCAAAGAACATTTCTAAATTTAGACAATTGTTCACTTAATATAATTTGTCAAATTCATAGGTAATTAACAAAATCAAGGTATTTAGCAATTAGCAACAAGTGAATCAAGCATCAAACAAACATAACAATGCATAAAGAACACTATTTATTGGACTGTTCACCATGAAGAAGAATTCCTAAATCAAGCTCATTTAGTTATTTTTGAGAAGTTCTAATGCATGAAAACTTATCAACTATGCTCATTCTACTAAGATGATCCACAAACAACATCACAACTACTCCTTAGTAGCATAATCAAAACTTCTACCTAAGAGAGAAGGAGTTTTGGATTTCATACCTTGATGTCCTTGATAC
The DNA here is from genome assembly GCA_900406275.1 of Anastatica hierochuntica. Classification (NCBI taxonomy): domain Eukaryota; kingdom Viridiplantae; phylum Streptophyta; class Magnoliopsida; order Brassicales; family Brassicaceae; genus Anastatica; species Anastatica hierochuntica. Next base: position 12,083 of record OVAN01008230.1, on the reverse strand, counting down.
AAAAGAGATTGTGGCATGTAGAGAACTCAAAGAAGTTCTTAAAATAAGAGTTAGCTTTCAAGTTTTCTCAAATGTTCTCTTAAAATGCAAAGGGAATTTTTTTCTTCTGAATGTGATGAGTTCGATTTCTAGCTTAAAGAGAAGAGAGAGATAGATTTTGCAATTCAAATTTGCCAAATTAAGTAGAAATGTTCAAGTTGGTGGTGTCCTTCAAAATTCCAAAATGGGTCGTAAAGAATATTTATTAACCAATTGGCAAAAATCATTTTAAAACACCCTTAAATTTGAAATCAAAATTTGGAGGGAAAATTAGTTTGCATTTTTTAAAAGATTAAAAACAAAAGTTTATAATTGAATCAAATGGATAAATATTTCTTTTTAAACAATTGCAAAATCAACCTTGAAGATATTTTAAAATGGTGAAATGCTAATGGAGTCACTTGATTTTAGAGAACATACCTTAGCTTTGATTCTTAATTCGAATGACTCTCCTTTGATACCCAAGCTTTGAGCAAAAGAATGACTTTGAAAAAAGATTTATTCAAGACATAACCATCTTATATTTTGATTGAAAAACTTAAACTTACAGCGTTAAAAATTAAACGAAAATATTTACCGAAGGATATTCTTGATATTGCCTCTCAAACGCGCTTGTTTAAGGGCTTCAACTTGACATTTCTTCTTCTTCCATTTCAAAAGTTGTAATTACGGACCAGCTCCTCATAGCATGGTCCTTTCACCGTATTCTTTATGGCCCACTCCTTGATCTTGAGAAAGTTCTTGACTTCTTTTTCTTTGTAGAAGTTAGGGTTGTAGCTAGCCTTGTAGTTGAAAGGTGGGATGGTTTGAGTTTCCGTCTCGTGAACCAAGTCCTCTTCAAATGAAGCAATCTTGGCTTCTTCTTTCCCGTAGAACTGATAACACTATTATTTTCCCGTCTTAAGTTGGATTTTTACATATTCATTTAAAGGTTTTTAATGCTTTTTTGACCTCTAGAGGTAGTTTTCTCTTATTTGTGATTTTAGGGACTAATCAGGTTAAATCATCAAAAAGGATGTAGAAACACGATAATTGAACATCATTCATATTACCAAAAAAGTTCCATTGACGAATTATGAAGACGGATACACAAACACTTGAGTTTTGCATTTTACCTATCTAGACAGATTCTCAACATTAGAAAGATCGTCATGAACGAATGTCTTCCCTTCATTGGATTGAGCTTGAATTTAATGAGAAGTTGAAATTTTGAGTTAGATTTCAAATGCAAGTGGTTTGCAGTCATTTGGAGCTGTGACCAAGGAGTTATAGCCGTTTAAGCGAAGATATATCTGTCTGTCTCGGAAATGAAGCAAGTGGAGCAAGATTTGAAGCTGTGACCGGGTGATGGAGTTGCCACCACTGGCCGAGTTATCATTTTTGGCACACTCCGGTCACAAATGCATTTTGTGGTCAGAGACAGATTTCAATTCATAACTTTCGGTTCGTTTAACCGAATTTGATTCCCCTGAGAACCGACATAACCGAGGACGACCTATGAAATCCTACTATTATAAATAAGTTTTTTTAGGCTTTAGAAATAGAGAGCCATGAACTTTTATAGAGAGTTACAAGCCATCAAAAGCTTTGAGAGATTCATTTCTTTGTTCTTCAAGTTTTGAAGTGTTCTGTGGAGAGATCCATTCCATACTTTGTCATAGAGAAGATTTATTTACTCTTGTTGTATTTAATGATTTTTTCCTCATTGATTGCTTGCTTTTTTTCATGCTCCAAGTCTGAGTATTTCATTGGTTAGGTTTGTAGGCTTTTCAAAGATATCATGTTATCATGAGATGCTAGTATTTGGTTAGGGATTCATATAGTCTTTGTCTTGGTTGATCTTTATGCATGATTATTCTCTTTGCGCATCTAATAGTCTATCCATAGGTAGATTTTTATTCCAAAATCTTCTTAAATCACCTGAACAAATCTTTGACAAGCTGAGTTCGAGGAGGCTTTGAAAGTAGATCGTCTTGGCTCAGTGAACTTATCGAAACCTGCATCTGTTTAAAGCATGCTAATTTATTTTAAGGCCATTCTAAAGTCTAGGACTTTTGATATTTAGTATAGAATCCCAAACCTCGAAAGTGAAGAGGATCTAAATTAGTGTTTTCGAGTTCTATACGTTGCTTAATTCTAATCCGTAAACAAATCGGTTTTCTCTATGATGCATGATTCTCTGTGAATGTCCTATGTGTCTAACGCTTTTTCCCATTGATTTATATCCTTTTAGTTATTTTAAGTTGTTGTATTTTACTTTTAAACTCACCAAACAACCTTTTTATTTTCTGTTTTAGCTTAAATTATTTTTTGGCACCGTTGTCGGGGACTTGATTCGTTACCTACGAACCTTTCTTTACTGATTTTAGTCTAGAACACCTTTATTTTCAGTTGTCACTTCTTTTTCGTTTTTCTTTTCAGGTTTTATGCAAAGGAGACTTTGTTTGGACGATCCATCTACTGCTAATCCATCTATTGACATCATTGAACGTACCTTAAGGAGACAAAAGAGAGAAAGATTAGCTGCTATAGAAAATCCGAACCAAAATCCTCATTATGGACAACCACATCATGTGGACAATCAAACCGTTGTCATTGAACAAGAAGACATAGCTTCTAGCAATGGACTTGCCATCACTCCTGCTTCCCTTCTTCCACCTCACGCCAACTTACTTGCTCCTGTTGGACTTCAAGGAGTCCAAGGAGACAAAAAAATCTCTTGGTGCTACCGTCGTTCCACAAAAAAAATAGGAAGAGGAAACACACTTGTTCGAGTGTATAACCCACAACAAATTCCACCTGGGAATTTAGTTGGATTACAACAACTCCCACAACTACTTCAAGACTTTATTAACCAAGGTTTACCTAAAAATCAACCCCCTCAAAGACGAGCTCAACAGAATCAGCCTCGCCATCCTCAAACTATTGGAGACTTTAATTCTTCTGACGCATTCTTCTTGGATAGGAATCCAATTCGTCCTCCTCAACCCCAAAAGAATGATTTTGAGATTAAACCTCAGATCATAAACTTGGTGAAGCAAAATCAATTCCATGGACTGTCCATAGAATATCCACCTGACCATATCGACACATTTGAAGAGATATGCAGTACTACACGTACAAATGAAGTTCCACCACATTACTTTAAGTGTTAGCTCTTTACATTCTTACTGAATGATAAGGCTCTTAGATGGATAAAGTTGCTACCACCACAATCCATCACCACTTGGGACGAATGCAAAGGTGCATTTCTAAACTAATTCAGCACTAAGCAGAGATATAGCTCCATTCGAAGCAAAATCTCAGGCTTTCAGCATGGACCTATAGAATCATTTTATGAAGCATTAGAAATGTTCAAGGAATACACAAGGGAATGCCCAAACCATGATTTATCTAAAGGAAATCTATGCAACATCGTCTACAATGGTATCAACCATAAGTGCAAGCTTTCTCTAGACACGACCAACAATGGGAGCTTTATGACTAAACCCATGCTTGAAGCCAAGCTTTTGATCGAGAACCTAGCTTCTAGGGATGCCAATAGTGGTCCTATTTATGATAGAAATCTGCGTGGATCCATCAATTCAACATAAGCCGCACAAATTTCAGAGCTAAAGACGATGATTTCTCAACTACTAAAAGATAGACGAGGAGTTCATGCTGTCAAGACCATTGGAGACGCCAACAAGACTTAATATATGGAGTATTTAGAAGATGGAACAGAGGAGAATGAGGAAGAAGTGAACTACATTGGTGGAAATTTCAGAAACAAGGGATACAACCAAGGATTCCGAAATAACTCAAATCTGTCCTACTGGAACACTAACGTAGAGAACCCTCAAGATCAGTAAAATTTGCCTCAAAACGCCCAACAAAGAGCTCCCTATCATCCTAAGAAACAACCTTGTAACAAATGAATATACCAAGTGAAGCAACCATTCACTTACCATCAAGCCAATGCATCAAATCTGCAAGAGAGCAAGCTTGAGACAATGCTGAAGCAAATCTCTCAAGAGATGAAACAGAACCACATGGAGGTTAATGAGAGGCTGTAAAATGTCTACAATGAGCTTACAACGAATTATGAAGCCATTGTTATTCATGTCCAAAAGCTTGAAGGTCAAATCACTCAAACGAGTGAAGTTGTCAGGAAACAAGAAAACCCGGCGTAATCCTTCTACAAGGTCGCCAAATTAAAGGAAGCTAAGAAGGTCGTGTCTACTGCTATATACCTCTTCAAGACTTCAATTCTTAAGGTAAATCACCTCTGGATTGTTTACCAAACGAATCTAAGAGAGCTTATAAGAAGAGACTCAAAATGATTCCTTTAGAGAAGATCGAATGCCCAAGAAAGTTCATCATTCCTTGTTCAATAAATAAAGTTATGATTGATGATTGCTTATGTGATACTAGAGCTAATGTGAATATGATGTCATTAAACATGACTCTGGACTTAGGGCTCTCAAAATTTTTACCATCTCGAATCTATATCGAGTATGTTGATATGTCTACATCCACACGTATAGATTTTTTCTGAATGTTTTGCTTAAAGTAGGAGGATTTCTCATTCCTACTGATTTTCAAGTCGTTTTTACTAAAGGAGGGAAGAAAAATCCACTGATCCTTGGCTCCCAATTCGTAGCTACTGCTGGAGCAATCTTCGACTTCCCAAACAAAAGGATTTTCTTAGCGAAAGTGAACAAGCAAGTCTATTACCCTACTGTGAGCTAAACCTCTGGAGAAAATGAAGCTATTTGGGAGGATAAAAAGGTTAGTATTGACCCTGGAGATAGCCATGAGATACAACAAGTCTCAAAGAAAGAAGCTACATCCATCAAAACGCCAATTTCTTTAAAACGCTAATTTCTTCAATACCGGCGAAAATGGATGCAAAGAGAGACTCTTGTGCCATCGAGGTACAAACTGACCCTTTATTAGACGTGGATGAAGAATAGGAAGAGGTCTAAAATCTGCGAATATCCTATGCCAAAGTCAAGATCTGAATCCCCATTGGTCTTGATTTGAAGAACGATGAAATCTATAAGAAGAGACTCGAGAACACTCTTAAACTATTCCCGAAGGCAATTGTGATTTACGAAGCTATTGGAGGCACGCTTGATGATATAAATCACCCTCTACACCATCAATTCCAGAGACTCAAAAAAGCAAGGAACCACAATTCCTTTAGTGGAAACCGATCACACTTAAAAAGTGAAAGAAGTCGAGCTAAAGACTCAAAACAAGCGTTTTGTGGGAGGCAACCCACATGATTTTAATTTTTATTTTTAATTTTTTAGGACTTGTTTTGATGTCTAATAGCTAGTTTTTATTTTTTCAATATTTTAAAAAATCAAGAAAAACACACAAAAAAAGAATTTGGACTCAAGAACAAACCTGAAAGTTGCTGTGACTGGTTGACGACTGACAAAATATAATAGTATGCCATAGTATTGCAGTCGACCAATGTTAGGAGCAAAATGTCTCAAAATCAATTTTTCAATTTTGGCAAGAAAGCGGATCTAAATCATCTAAGTCATCTCCTGGACCATTCAAAACATTCATTCTACACTAGAGAAGGATATTAAGGACCGCCAATCTAGCTAAATCCTTAGATAAAAAATTCATGGAACAAAGTGATGATGTCATGAAGAACCAAGAAGAATAAGCTTGAGAAATGCCATCATTTGATCATAATGAAGCACTGAGAGCCATCCCAGAGAGCCTTGAATAGTACCAAAAGAGGTAAACAAACCCCAAATTTCATTATTTATTAACTAACACTATATGATAGGTGAGATGCCCGAGAGAAAACGACCTTGAAACGGTCAAAATCAAAAGTTACCCGGATGATCGAGTTTCTTAATAAAAGGAAACATGGAGATTTTCAGTACCCGCCAAGCAAATAAACTAAAACCATTGAAGATGCATGAGCAAAATGACCATTATGAAAAAATGCCCGGTTAGAATTTTGAATTTTCAAATTTTAATTTTTGGCTAACATTACGTCTTTGCCAGGTAGCCAATGAGCTTGGCTAAGCCAAAAGTGTAATTTTTTAGATAAGAATCAAGTTGGGGTACTAAAAATTCATCATGTAACTTTAAAGATCTGAGCAACAACGACTAGCTATCCAAACAAGTTCTTAATCCAGCCAAAAAGATGTTTCAAAAAGTCAAGAACGTCTAAAATGTCGTGTCTCAATCCTTCGGGAAAACTATCCGTTAAAAATGTTTAAAAACATTTTGGTACTAAAAAGAACGTCCTCAAACACTAATCAACCGTACGAAATTCAAAAAGACCGATCGAAACGCGAAACGATCAAGGAAAACACAAAACGGCCGTGAACACGTTCTGACCGGCCGCCGAGGAGCTCACCACCGGTGTGCGCCACCACAAGGCACGCGACCTGTGTCAAGCCCTCCGTGCCTTAACCATACATAACCCAAGAGCTCCACATCGGTCAGCGTTGCTTCTAGGACCGTTGTTGGCCGAGAAAAAGCTCGCGGCCGGTCACACGGCCGAATGGCCCGTCCGCGATGCTTCCGACCAGTTGGCGATCCATTCCGGACCGATTTATGCCAAAACAAGGCCACCGACAGGTCCCAAGGTATGTAGGCCTCAATTTTTAATTTTTGTGTCCAAAACCCAATTTTTACAAAAATAAATCAATTTTCCCTAAAATACTAAACCAAATTCCAAAATAGGAAGGAAAAACAAGGTTTTTGGTTTTCAATTTTGTAGTTTTGGATCTAAAACTCTTAAAACTTCATGTCTTTCTCTTTAATAAGCTTTTGAACCCTAAAGAACAAATCTCAAAACCTTAAATTCGTTGTTCTTTTACTAAAGTTTAATTGATTTCCTTTGAAGAATCTCATTCCTTTCATCATTCAAGCATTAATGTATGTTGTTAAACTCTCTTTCTCTTAAAGTTACAAGTTTTAGGATTTTTATAAATTTCTTAGATTAAGGCTTTTCTTAGCTTGATTCTTAGAAATTTCCTTTAGAAAAGCTTGTTGGATTCATGGATTACACTTAGAACTTGTTAAATAGCTTGTTTCCTCTAGATTTTGAAATTTCAAAATTTTGAACTTTAAGAACCAAAAAAATTCGAGAATTAGTATTTAATTTTGCTTGTTCTAAAGCCATTTCTTTATGTAAAACTAGGATATGCTAGTTTTTTTGCATCATTTGACCACAAAATTGAAATTTTTAGTGATTATTTTTGGCTAAGTGTAAGAAATCCAAAAATACTTTGAACTTTTGAGAAAAATTGAGTTCTTGCTTGTTTGATGGTTTTGATTCGTTTCTCATATCATTTAGATGTTTATTTGATCTTACAAATTGCTTAATAACATATATGGATTCTCTTTGAATTTTTGAAGAGACTCATTGTCTCTTTGAGTTTTTGATTTTGTAGGATATTCAACAATGGACAATGAGGAGATTGTGAGGAAATCAACAAGAATAGCTATTCGAAAGGAAAGAGATTTAAAGATTCAAGAGCCAAGCAGTCCTTCTAAACCCAGAAAATCCAAGAAGTTGAAAACATCTACAAAAAGGATTCAAAGAAGGTGACAAAGAAGCATGGAAATGATATAGCTAGTGAGAGTGAAGCTACTTTGAGTGATGAATTAGATGAGAATGGAGACGAGAGACAAGGAGAAGAGATGATTTTTGTTCTTGTTTTTCAAATAATAAATGATGTGCCCAAGTCTCCACCGCCAAAGAAGCAAAGAAAGTCAAGAGCTAAAGGACTTAAGCTCATTGTTTTGGCACCTTCGAAACCAAGAAGAAGAGTTGTTGGACCAAAGATGGATCCAAGTTTCGATTATGGGGCAGCCCTTGCAACCATAAAGATTCAAGCTCCATTTAAGATTCACCTCCTAACACTTGATGCTTTAGGATTGACAAGAGATCATGTCACTTGGTTTTTGGAATGTTTAGATGAAGCCAAGTTTAGCTCGGATCATGCGGCCTACACTGTTTGGGATCAATTTTCTCACGAGAATCTTAGGCCCAAATATTCTAAGGAGGCCAAGATTGAACATCCAGCGGTTTGGTATGTTCATAGGCTCATTTCGCAGAGGATCTTCAGTAAGACAAGACAGAGTTCAGTACTTAGAGATGAGTTCTTCATCCTTATCTCTCCCTTTGTTGCTAGTTCTCAGAGAGCCAACTATGGCGCTCTCATTGCTAGGAGGATGATAGATGTGAAGCACGGGACTGCTAATGACAGTAGAGAGCCCAAATATAGATATCTTTTTGGAGAGATCATCGCTGCTATCCTCACTTCTAGAGGAGTAGACTTGAGTGCGGAGACACCTATGGATTGCAGTGGATCGTTGGATCTTTCAGCACTCACTAGATCTTGCTATCTTACGGGATGGATTCAGGGTACTGAGACTTTTGCCTACCAGTTCATGCCTTTCATGACAGAAAGCCAACTTGCTACATTCTTCCATGGTCGTCACTTCCATCTTTGCAGGAAGGTCACATTCTTTTCTACCGTTTTCCTTCTCAGATTTTCAGGAGATCTCTAGAGTGTCCCATCCTTGGCATAAACAACTATCATTGAGCCAAGGCGTTTATCTCCAAGGCTACTGCACGAGTAGGAGGATCACATCCTAGGAACATGATTGCTTCAAATTATGTACCACAAAAAGTATTTAGAGTATCTTTGAGCTGCTCTAGCTACAGAGAGGAGTAGGAGAGTTCGACTAGAGAGGATGATGAGCAGAGTTGTTTGTGTTCTGAGGCACGCAGTACCAGGAGTTTTCAGGAGTACTCGCAGAGAGAGAGTTGAGCCAGCTAACGATGGAGACTTAGAGAGTTTCAGAATTTGGACATGATACAGAAGATACATCAGACATGGCTCAGAGTGACTCCTCAGCCCACGCAAGATACACTCCCACACAGGATCCGGACGCAGTTGTAAGCAACCACACCCTGGATGATTCACATTCAACAGACTTTTAAGTCTTTATCAGGTGTCATTGTTCAAGTCATTTTCTTTTTCATTTCATTTTCATTTTTATTTTTATTTTTATTTTTGTTTTTATTGAGTTTGTTATTCCCTATTGTTGATTGCTTTTGCACCGAGACAGTGCAAGGTAAGTCCGGGGGGATTTATCCGTTACTGATGACGTTTATTTTTTCTTATGTAAATTTTATTTTATTGAGTCATTTTTATGTTTTCTTGAGTCAAAATATGTTGCTGAATTTTTTTTGTTTTGTGCTAACTTTCGTGTTATTCCTACAGTAGTTATTGACTGCAAATTTTACTAAACAAAAAACTCTAAGTGGATTGATATACTAGGACGACCATGTCTCGTTAGGATTCGGATTTTCAATGCTAGTTCCACCCTTAAAATGAATTTAATTTTTCATCTTGGGGCTTTGTATACTCTGGATAAACTACTCTTTCAGGCCTGACACTAATTCCTAGTGAGTAATATCCCTTATACTATTTCTTTCATATAAAATGGATTTAAGGTTTGATGAAATGAGCAAAAAGGGGCAAATATCTTAAAAATTTCAAACCCTATAGACTCATGGAGACTTATTCCACTTGTGCTTAATTTAAAAAGAAAGAAAAGAGAAGAAAAAAAAAATAGAGAAAAAGAGATCGATAGAAAAAATAAAATGATACCCTAGAAAAGTAGGAAAAATCGATTCTCAAAGGGATTTGATAGAAAAAATAAAATGATACCCTAGAAAAGTAGAGAAAATCAACCCCTAAAACAAAGGAATAGAATAGGGATAGGAATTTACAAAGAATATGATGTGGCTGGAAACTTGATTGAGTAAAGAGTCATTTGTTCTTAGATCGATATTCTCTCGATGAGACCGCACCTTAGAATTAAAAGGAACTAGTGGAGATGCCGTTTTCTTTTGTGATTTTGGCTCGAATTGGGATTTTTACTAAGCGAAAGGGGAGTACGTGGAAGTTGATCTCTGTATGTTGGTGCTGCTCTATGGAGATGACCGAGAGGCCCCGAGGAAATGTTTCAGAAGCTAAGTATGAGGAAGTTGATAACACTATTATTTTATCATTTTTACTTTTTACGTACTTATTTGCAGGTTTTTAATGCTTTTTCGACCTCTAGAGGTAGTTTTCTCTTATTTGTAATTTTAGGGACTAATCAAGTTAAATCATCAAAAAGGATGGAGAAATGTGCTAATTGGACCTCGTTCATATTACCAAGAAATTTTCATTGACGGGTTATGAAGACAGAGGCACAAACTCTTGAGTTTTGCATTTTACCAATCTGGACGGATTCTCAACATTAAAAAGATCCCCATGAACGAAGGTCTTCCCTTAATTGGATTGGCTGGAATTTGGTCAGAAGTTGGAATTTTGAGTTAGCATTCAAATGAAAGTGGTTTGAAGTCATTTGGAGCTGTGACCGAGGAGTTATAGAAGTTTAATTGAAGATACATCTGTCTGTTTCAGAAATGAAGGAAGTGGAGCAAGATTTGAAGCTGTGACTGGGTGATGAGGTTGCCACCACCGGACGAGTGATCATTGTTGGCATAATATGTTGGCAGAGGCATTTCGTGGTCAGAGACAGATTTCAACTCATAACTTTCTGTTCGCTTAACCGAATTTGATTCCGCAAGAACCGACATAACCGAGGATGACCTAAGAAACCCTACTATTATAAATAAGTTGGTTTTAGCCTTTAGAAAGAGAGAGCCACGAATTTTTACAGAGAGTTACAAGCCGTCAAAAGCTTTGAGAGATTCTTTTCTTTGTTCTTCAAGTTACGAAGTGTTCTTTGGAGATATCCATTCCATACTTTGTCATAGAGAAGTTTTCTTTACTCTTGGTCTATTTAATGATGTTTTCCTCATTGATTGCTTGTTGTTTTTCGTGCTTCATGTTTGAATAGTTCATTAGTTAGGTTTGTAGACTTCCGAAAGAGATCATGTTACCATGAGATGCTAGTATTTGGTTAGGGATTCATATAGTCTTTGTCTCGGTTGATCTTTATGCATGATTACTCTATTTACGCATCTATTAGTGTATCCATGGGTAGATTTTGTGGGAATCGAAATTCTCACTGTCAATGTTATGTGGTTCACGGACTCTCTCTAGCCAAAGATCGACAGATCAAGCAGTGAGTGCGAGAGTTAATAGATAAGAAATACGAAACTAAGAGATGAACATAT
>OVAN01008229.1:0-18468 GCA_900406275.1 Anastatica hierochuntica | reverse complement strand
AGTCTGTTCCAAAACTCCAAAATAGCATAATCAAACCTAAAAACGAGCCTGGATGTTTTAATATGTAATCTGGGTCTTCAACTTTCGATTCTGGTTCAAAATAAGTGGATTTGGTCACGTATGGATAAGGATCGATCGATTCTTGTCCCACTAAGGGCAGGGATCGGTCGATCCCTGCCCTTTCTACCAAGTTACTCTGCGCTTTTCTCTCGTTTCCAGCATGACAGATGTTCACTAAAATGGACATAAATTTTTATGGCACCGTTGGATTTCATTCAAACCACCTCCAAATTAAAAACGGATATTTCGGCTCGATCCAACGGCAGAAAGTTTGTCAAATAATTCCAAACTTCTGACGTTTCAACATGATTCTGCATTCCAAATATCCGTTTTTAGCCCAATTTGTTCTGTTTCTCTCCAAAACAACCTAAAACTTATAAAAACACTAAATAACACCAAAAGACTCCAAAAAGAACCAAATATATATTAAAACACCATTTATCTCGAATAAAATAGTGATAAAAACCAATAAAATATGAATATATCAATAACCTAAGAAAGCACATGGTCTAGCTCTAGGAAAGAATTTATGACGAACCTTTAAAAGAGTAGATGAGTAACACAAGCAACCAAAGACTCTAAGATGATTGTAACTCGGGACTTTAGAGGTTAAAAGCTGAAAAGGAGTTTTAATCTGTAACAGAGGAGATGGAGTTCCGTTAATTAGATAAATGGTTGTGAGAATATAGTCTCCCCAAAATGTAATGGAATATTGGATTGGAAAAGAAGAGATGGAGAAACATTAAGAATATGTTGGTGTTTTCTCCCCACAACTGAGTTTTGTTGTGGAGTATATGGACAAGAAAAGTAATGAATTATTACTTTTGACTTGAGTAAAGATGTGAAAGATAACTCTGGTGCACTATCAGATCGAATGGATTTAACTTTGGTATGATACTGTGTTTCAATGTATTGAAGAAACTTTGGAAAAATGGTTTGAACAGAACTTTTATTGTGCAAAAGATAAACCCAAGTTATCCGAGTACAATCATCTACTAAAGTCAAGAAATACTTGTACCCTTCTATAGTTGGAACATGAAAGGGACCCCACACATCTATATGAATAAGATCAAAAGGAGATTCAGAAAGTTTTTTTGAAGAAGGAAAAGGTAATCTCTTCTGTTTAGCTAAAGGACACACTTTACAAAGAGATTCATGAGCTAATGAGTTTGTAGAAATATCTAAAACTTTGGAAAGCACTTGGATCTTATTTGGAGAAGGATGTCCTAGCCTTTGATGCCATGTTTGAGAAGAAACTTGAAGAATAGAATGTGTTTGAGAAATTGATGATTCTGAACCAGACTCAAGAATGTATAGATTGTTTAAAAGTTCACCTTCCCAATCATGGAGTCCAGAGTAAATGCCTGAGAAAGAAAAGGATTAAAGGGAAAAATGTAACATGAGTTGGATGAGAAAAGAACAAATATGGTATTGTTTTTGTTAAGAGCACTAATGCTCAAAAGATTGAATTTGAAGTTAGGCACATAAAGAACAGAATGAAGAGTTAGATTTTCTGTGATGACAATTGTGCCAGATATATGAACAGGAATGTGTGTACCATCAGGGAAAGTTACTGAGGTATTGTCAATACTCTCAGTATTAATGAACAAATATAAATCATAACAAACATGACAGCTAGCACCAGTATCTATAACCCAACCATGTGCAGAAGTAAGGCTAGTCTCAATTCTCGCAGAAAGTAAAGGTAACAATTTATAGTTGGTACCTGGTGGTCAGGTTTGAATCTGAGGAATTAGATGAGTTTGTGGTTTAGAGGTGGAAGCTGTCCCATCTGCCAAATTAAACTTGCTGCCTGAAATCTGTGTACTGTTGTTCTGAACACTTGGAGATATGTTCAGAACACTTAGAAACTTATGAATCTTATCTGGTGTAATATTACCCAAGTTAACTCCTTGATGATCACATACTGTTATAGATCCAGTTTCTCCAACAGTAAGACTTGCCACATTTTCTTTCTTCTGAGACCAAGATGGATTTGCCTTAACAACTCCATTGTTTTGCTGGTTTTGATTATGGTTCTGTAACCAAGGCTGTTGAAACTTATTATTTTTCTCTGACTTGTAACCTGGTGGGTATCCATGTAGCTTGTAACATCTATGGATAGTATGTCCTGCAATGCCACAATGAGAACAAATGGGACGTGGTTTGTTCTTGTTATTGTTATAACCACCAATATATGCTACTACCACTTGATCTGCAGGTACACTAGACTGTAAAGTCTGAAAAATTAGAGTGTTATGAGTGTGGCTTCCCTTCATAGATCTGTGTCTTTCTTCTTGACTCACCAAGTTGAAAACCTTTGATATAGATGGTTTAGGTTCCATCATAAGTATTTGGCCTCTTGTAGCTGTAAATGAATCATTTAATCCCATTAAGAATTTCAGAATCTTGTCTTGTTCATCTTTAGCAGCCAATTTCTTCAAATTAACACAATCAAGGCGTCCACAGCAACAAGTGTGAGAAGTTTCATGGTTCTTTAATTCTTCCCACAATTGTTTTAGCTTCGTATAATATTCACTCACACTTTGTGATCCCTGCACTTCTGCATAAATCTGTTGCTTAATTTTAGCCGTACGAGGACCATCACTTTGCTTGAATTGATCATGAATGTCAAGCCATATTTTTCTTGTTGTGTCCAGATACATAATACTCTTGGCTATCGACTTATCCATAGCATTTACCAACCAAGTACACACAATGTTATTGCATCGAGACCAATCTAGATGTGTTTCATCTAGCTCCGGATAAGTTCCATCAACAAAAACAGTCTTATTTCTAGCTCTTAAAGCCATAACCATAGATCTACGCCAAGAGTTAAAATTCTCTAATCCTGTGAGTTTTTCTGAGACAAGTGATATACCAGCATGATCGGCACTGTGTACATACAGTGGATTTGAATTCAGATCTTGAAGAGAAGCAGTAGCTGCATCAATCGTTGGATCCGCCTGTGTATCGGAATGCGATATTGAATCCTGAGTTGAAGCTCCTTGAATCACAGCATTGATGTAGGATCTCGACATTTTATCGATCTACAAGCTTGAATGCGTCAAAATGAACACAATCAATAGGTCAAAGAAGGAAGAAAATGAAGAATCAGAAGTTCCGAAACTTGGATCTAAGAAATTTGAATCTCTGCTTCAATCAAATCAATAATGAAGATGAAGAAGCTTAGATTCGAGCTCGGAATCAAAGAGATGAAGCGAAAATTTGCTCTAATACCATATTACATCATTGATCAAGAACAGAGAAGAGTAGAGGAAGAAGAAGAGGAAGAAGATGAAGAAGAGTAAAGCTCAAATTGTATTTTGTATTTCTCCCAAAAGTTAGTTACAGAATACAACGTATCTTGTATTTATACTCCTATACCAATACTAAAATGACTTAACCAAAACACGGTTTAACAAATTCGGTTTATATCATCTATTATAACCTTGTTATAAGCATGACAAACACTGACTTTTCTTGAAGTACCATTCTTGAGACAACTTCAGCAACTCGAGCTCTTCGTCTCCTTACAATGACCTTTGCAAAACACTTCTTCAGTCTCTCATCTCATACCACATCTTAGTGTATTTTTCTGGAATTTTAAACATGCAACTTGAGCATGAATACTCCTCACAAAACTCAACATGCGTTGTTCCAAATACGTACTTGGCATTCCCTTCTTTTACCACACTAAACTCATATGAATCTATTAACTCTTCTAGTTCCAGTGTAACAATAATTCTAATAACCATTATCAACTCGAAAATAATCTGAGAAACCTTCTGAAACTTCGACATTGCTCCACCTAAGAGTTAAACTTTTCTTGAACTAGATTCATGTAGTTACTCTGTCTTACTGTCCAAATAATCATGGTTTCTTACTTTAAGTGTATGAAAAGCTTTATGTCTCTTCATTATGCAGCCATCTTGAACAATTTCTTCTAAGAAGACCTAGTACCTTGCTTCCACAGAAGCTATCGATCCAATTAACACCAAATTGAATCTTCGAGGTCTATCCATAATACTCCATTCACATTTTCTCTGACTTTTTTCTATCAAAATCAATGCCTTATGCAATCATCTCTCATGCTCCATTATTCTTCCTTACCAAAAAAAAAAATATTCAGAACGCACACATCTGAAAAAATTTGAGAAAGAACACCAACATGATCCAAAGACTTAAGAGCAGAACATTAACTTGAGTCTTCTTGTTCAAACCTTCAACACTTATGTACTTACGCACCACCTTGAGTCTTAACATGAGTCAAAAAAACATGAGACAACCATATTTATGTCTTCGTTTCTCACCACCAGTCATCATAAGGAAAAAATAAAGACACTTTCAGGATCTCTTCCTTTGCAGCTGTGAGATTTAGCTTTCTTATCCGCACAGATAAAACAACTACATGTTGTTCACACATATTTTCTACGCTTTAGGAACCTCAACTTTTAAGTTCACATGATCCTGCTTCCTTTCTACTTGATGATTGCATATGCTTTCTTTCAAATGGTTCTTGACTAACCTATCAATACCCATGTTGTCCAAACTGAATCCCATCTGCACTTGTACTCCCACTGATACACCTTGATAGCACCATTATTTTACCAGTTTTCCTTTATATTTTAGTATGTTTTATTAGTGTTTTTATCCAATTATCAACGATTAGAAGTAATTTCCTTCTATTTGTAGTATTTCAAGTCATTTTAGGTTGACCAATGATATTTGGAATTTTGTGGAGCTAATTGGAGGAAAGTCAGTTTCTGGACATGTTTCCGATCATCAGAATGATCACCCGAGATGAAAGCTTTGCCCTCAATGAATTTTGATAAAATTTGGACAGGAGCTAAATAATTAAATTAGCTTTTAGATCAAGTTAGTCTTCCATCATTTGGAGTGGTAGAAAAAGAGTTACACTAATATTACTAAAAGCTGGTCCACCTATCTCACAGATTAAGGATGCGTAGAAAGGCCAAAACAAATGGAAGACCAATTGAGTTTCGAACCAGACATTCTCCAGATTCAAATGGATCTATTACAATATTTTTTCTGACCAAGAAATCAACTCAATACCTCTTTATACGAAGCCCAATATTTAGAGTCCTTAAATGCCCGATTTCACACTTTTGACCTAATTAGGAAATGTACTATAAGTAGTTGCTTTTAGCTTTTTTTGAGAGAGTTGTTTAGTTTTTAGATCGAATAAATTTCTAAGGAGGTAGAGACGACACCCTTCGGGGCCGTGCCCCTTGTAGCCTCCTAAGGATCCATCTCATCTCAATACATCCATACTTCTTCCATCATTCGGTTTTATCTATCCTTCTCCCTTTGATTTGATATGAATGCTTGCTGCCATGATAGATTTCGTGTTTATATGTTTTTAATCTATTAGTTTGCATGTTAGGCAATAGATTACAAGGAGTCAATGAGTTGACTTGAATAGGATTACTAGTCGATTAGGTTTTATAAATAACGTTATCACCTTTACTTATTTGTTAATGCTATTCTCCTACAAAAGCTGGTACGAGAATAGATCTCTTGTGGTATCCATTCAAAAAGCTTGAATTACCGCTGGATCTAGTATTTGGTGAGCCTTTCTAAGTAGGCAACGAAAGTGGATCGACTTAGAATCGTGAACAATCAGTCTTGATCGTTTTAATGCGTGTTTATTATTTTAAGGCCATTCAAAAGTCTAGGTCCTTTTGATATTAAGCATAGAATCCCAAACCTCGAAAGTGGAGAGGATTTACCTTAGTGGCTGTGTTTTATACCGAAACCTTGTGCCCCTAGTTTTTTTTAACTTCTGCTTGTTTACTTTAACTTTTTGTTGTTTGATGCATATATTTTCATTGATATATCCTCTGTACATTAGCATATAGAGTAGGTTCATTTGCATCCATAAAACCATAAAACCCAAAAAAAATTAGTGACAACACCCTTGCATATTTTATTCTTAGCTTAGTCCAAAATCATATAGGTTCTAGTGTGACTGCAAGTCCCTGTGGATTCGGTCCCTAAGTATTATTGCGGATGTTGTACACTTGCAGCTAGGTTTTAACTGGGGTAAAACTTGACCTCACATCAAGTTTTTGGCGCCGTAGCCGGGGATTAGTTATTTTTACCTTAGGATTTAGATCTAGGATTAAGTCTAGGAAAAATTTTCTTTCTTTCTTTCTCTTTCTCTGCAAATTTCGATCTCTCTGTAAAAAATTCGATTTTCTAGTAAAAATTTTGGTTTGCTATATCTTCTAACTTATTTTAATTCTCTAAGGGTTTTAACACATAGAATTTAGATAAACTTACTAATAATTTCGTGCTCCTTTTTTCTTGTAAATAATAACACTTGAAATTATCCTTTTCCTACTAGGAGTATGGTTTTTCCATCATACTAACATATTTAATTGTTTCTCTTGTGTTTTTCAGGGAAATTACAAGTCACCAAAGCCTAACACTCGAAACCCTAAACATATCTATAGCCATGGACGAAAACTTTGAAGAATTTAGTTACCCTAGTCCTCACTCATTCAAATTCATGGATGA
Organism: Anastatica hierochuntica; assembly: GCA_900406275.1. Taxonomy (NCBI): domain Eukaryota; kingdom Viridiplantae; phylum Streptophyta; class Magnoliopsida; order Brassicales; family Brassicaceae; genus Anastatica; species Anastatica hierochuntica. Next base: position 11,865 of record OVAN01008229.1, on the reverse strand, counting down.
TACTCAATATTATCATCATGCCTATCAGCATGAGAGAGACTATGCTGAGCCTAAGAAGTCAACCTCAAGGAGAACGTGATTGGAGGCAAAGTACAAGCCATGAATCCACTTAAGGAGGCTGGTATCTTGACACAATAATGCTAGAAAACTCATATGAACCCCAAAAAGAAGACATACGCTTCATAACCATGAAGGGAGATCCCTGAACCGAAATCTCCATAGCTTTCTTCCCCAAGAGCAACTGTGATATCTCCCATGACCTAGTACTCAAAGGTCAGAGGTATCATGGTCTTTACCTCATCCTCCGAGTCCCTACATGCCCCTAATGTCTCTGGAACTCAAGGTCGAGCACCTCACAGAGCAACTTTTCGAGATTCAAGGCAATATGAAGCAGAAAATCAATACTACTATAGATAATATGTATTTCGCCTTTGAAGAGAGAATTGAGAAGCTTGCACTCACTGTTCAAGGCCTAAATATGAGCCTAAGCCACATGAAAGCCGCTATCCAAGAGCTATTTGACACTCTTTCCAAAAAAAAACAACAAAAACCTAAGGAGAAGCTGAAAATCGCGTTGAAGAAAGCAGAAACATGAAATCTATGGACAAAAGACTTGAGTCTTTGGCTGAGGACTTAAAAGCTAAGCAAAGGAGCTGTTCTTCGGACTTTAGAGTCTTAAATCTAAGGATCAAAAGGTTTAAAGAAGAACAAGATGAAAGGATTAAAGAGCTGGAAGATAGTTTGGAAGAATCGGTGTCTAGTGCAAATGGAGCGAACAAGAAGATGGAAGATGACCAGCAAGAGGAAAAGGAAAGTGTGGGCAAAATGGACAGCGAAACCCCTGAGATTCTTGATGTCAAGATCAATCATGATCTCCTAAGCTCTCATCTAAAAAACATTGAGAAGCAATTAGAGGAGAATGAAGAAAACTCTATTAAATTCGTCACTAAGCCTAATGATCTGAAAGGAGAGGTCCTAGCTTTTGATTTCCAGCATTTGGACAATCATATCTCACCCCAAGGAGTAGGATCACGCACGCCCTTTAAGAGGACAACAAGAATTCGAGCCACTCAACCAAAATCTAGGCCTCGATTTGAGCACAAAAATGACAATGTTTACTTGGGATCAAGAGGAGCAAGTGCCTTCGTTCCAAGAGAGAATTGGAGAGAATTTCTCAAGATATCTTGTGAGCATGGAATACGCAAAGGGATCTCAAAAGATGTTTTGAAAAAAATCTTCTAGACTTGGAAAGAATAGAAGGATTGTTCAATCAATTCAGGGATCCTAACAGGCGTTTTAGCACTCTCCAGATTTTGGAAGACCAAGGACTCTTCCTAATCAAGTGTTCCATCAACAAACAAGTTGTTGAAAATGCTCTATGCGACTCCAGAGCTGGAGTGAACCTCATGCCAGCACATATCGCTACGCAGCTTGGGTTTACAAACTTCGGAGATGTGCATCATCTTTGTTGATGGATCAACAAAGAGAGCTATAGGATCATTTCGTGGTATCCTAATAATAATTAATAATGATGTTGTGCCTACTGATTTTCAGGTTGTTGAAGTAGCGGAGAAGCATTCGTCAAGTTTAATACTTGAAAGACGATTTCTGGCAACCGCAGGAGCCATCATGGACTGGCCAAATGGAAGAATGTACATCGTTGATGTTGATAAGGACCTTTACTACAAGATAGCACCTCATGGATACCGCCAAGGCGTTTGCTTCCCACCACCAGCCGCGAGCTTCCTTTTGGCACACTCCGGTCCTCAGCCCTCCAGCAACTGGTCCCAGCACTTCCCGAGCCTTAACCCACCCCGACCACCCATTTCCACGTCCCAACCATCCCGTTCCCCATCCGGACATGCTTTTGGCCGAGAAAACGTCCAATTTTCACATTTTCTTGGCCGGATCATGCATAAACTCAAACCTTTCGAGGTAACAAAGTAAAATTCAAATTTATACACCATTTTATGGTGATTTTCAGGATTGAAACCTCAAGAACACAAAGATACACACTTGAAGCTACAATGAACCTAAATCGAACAAATTTTTGCATCTTAGCCATTTTATTTCCGCCAAGCACGAAATCAACCAAGTTTTTTCCAGCACCTTACAAAAGATCTAAGGGACATTTTAAAGATTTAAAAACCCCTCAAAGGCCCTTAAACACAAAGGCGAGCCTATGGAGCAAAAATTGTGAGAATTTGGACTTCAAAGGAACTCCGAGAAAGAATTTCAGTTTTAATTCATGCCTAGAAGTATTGTGTTCAGAATAAAAATTATTTTGAAGTTGTGAGTGATCCAGTCAAGGTAGAGCCATTCCTTATCCACATTCAAAAGCTCAAAAAAGTAATCAAAGAAACAAAGACCACACCTGGAGCATCTAAAGACCAATCTAAGCCAAACAAACTTCCACGCCAGCTAAACATAATTAAATACTTTAAAAAAAACGTGAGAAAGAGGCTGGCAGAGATCTTCATCGACTTTTGGCTCAACGAGACTCAAAACCGACGAATTTGGTTTCTCTGAAACTCTTATCCAAGAGTTGAACCAAGTTCTACTGCTGAAAATGCCCACATAAAATGAAAAATTTATAAAGAACATCCAACGTAGATTTGGAAGTGCTCATACTTCACTTTGGAGCGCCTAATTGGCTAGAAACCGAAGAAAAACTCGGCCAAGGCCAAATCAAGCTCCGCCCAACGATCCAATCTGTCAAACTGACAATTTACTACTTAGTAGCATAAGAATAAGGTGTTTCTAAAAAAATCAGCCTTAAAATGGTCAGATTCGCACCAGCCTTGTTTCTCATCAAGATGAGCCAAACCGAGCATTCTGAAGAGATTAAACTCGGCCATAACAATATTGGTATGAGCTTCAGCCTTTATAATTCATTTTTACTAACCAAATTTTTTATTTTGTAGTAAGTTTTCAGTTTGGTCGGAGCAGTCTTACCGGATTGCAAAAGCAGATCATCGTTCATCATTTTGATTTATCGAAACATCAAAAATGGTCGTCTAACTCTCCATACTTTTGACCAGCAGCCTAGTAACTTCTATTCCCTCTCTTTTACATTAGTTTTCAGTATCTTCCTCACTTTATTTTACACTGGGACGGTGTTAGTTAAGTCCGAGGGAATTCTTATTGTTACTAATACTTCTTTTTCTTTGTTTTTGATTTTTTTTTGATTTTTGAGTGGTCTTTAAAAATTTTCAAACCAACAACGTTTTTATTGAGTCAAAAAATTCTGGAAACGAGCTTGACTTTGAACTAACCAAGTGATTAAGGACTAGTGTCCGTAGTGTCAGTGCTTGTCTACAGTTTAGCCATTTGGGAAAGCTCAGGTGGATCAGCTAACCAAGGCACCATATCACTTGATATCCGGATAATCCTAAGCCACTCAATAGTTAATGAACTTAATATTCTTTTCTTGGGTCTTGATATGCATTGAATCAGATTTCTCTTCAGATTCAAAAACATTAGTCTATGGTTCCCCTCTTTCCTGTTTAATAAAAATCATCAAAAAGGATGCTTATGCTTATTGTGAATTTCAGAACCAATAAAATCCAAATGTGCTTAAAAAAAAAGAATAAAGAGATAGATAGAAAAAATAAAATGGTACCCTAGAAAAGTAGGGGAAATCGATTATCAAGAGGTTGATAGATAAAATAAAATGACACCCTAGAAAATTAGGGGAAAATCAGCCTCAAAAAAGCATTTAAGAAGTGAATAACGAAGAGGAAAGAAATCGACCGTGGGCTATAAAATGTTAGGATCTTGATTAAGTTAAGTATATGTGTTCTTTGATCGATAATCCCTCGAAAAGACCGCACATTACAGATTTTAGGAGTGGTGATGGAGATTCAGGGTCACTCATGTTGATTGCGGATGAATTGGTGACGTAGCTAGACTTGTAGTTATTATTGAGGGTTTTATTTAATTTTGACTCTGTTTTTATTGGATTTCAACAGTTAAAGTCACTAAAATGTATAGAAATTCCAGGTAAGTTTCCAAGTTTTTCAAACTTCTTCTCTGTTCTTCGTTTTCTTAGCTCGAGGCCGAGCTAGAAGCTAAGTGATAACATCATTATTTTACAACTTTCCTATGGATTTTGATAGGTTTTCTTAGTTGTTTTACACAACTATATGCAATTAGAGGTATTTTTAGTGTTTTAAGCCATTTCAGGTCAAAAATGCATTTTGGAGATTTATGGAGTTAATTGGATCAAAAGCCAGTTTTTGGACAGTTTCCGAGCATCAGAAGTATCATCCAAGAAGAAAGTCTTGCCGTCAATGGATTTTGATAAAATTTGGAAAGGAGATAGAGAGTTGAATCAGATTTCATCTCCAAGTTGTTTCATCTCATTTTTAACAGTGTAAAAAGAGTTATACCAATTTTACTGAAGACTAGTCAAGTTGTCTCGCAGATGAAGGGTGCGTAGAAAGACCAAAACAAAAGGAAGACCATTTTGGTTTCGAACCTAACATTTTACAGACTCAAGTGGATCTATCAAAATTCTTTTAAAGGCCAAGAACTCAACTCAAGACCCTTGGGACGAAGCCCAAACATTATGAGGCCTTAAGACCAAATTCTTTACCTAATTGACCTAAGAAGTTATAACACTATAAATAGATGTTTTTAGCCATCTAACTGCAGAGAGAGTTAGCTTAGATTAGGGTCTAATAATTTTCTTAGGAGGAAGGGACGACACCCTTAGGGTCGTACCCTTTGTAGCCTCCAAGATCCGTCTTCATCTTCAATACTTCTTCCATTCTTCCATAAACTCATTTTATCTTCTCCTCTCGTCTTTGATTTGATATGAATGGTTGCTGCCATGATTGATTTCGTGTTTACATGTTTTTAATCTATTAGTTTGCATGTTAGACAGTAGATTACAAGGAGTCAATGAGTTTACTTGAATAGGATTACTAGTCGAATAGGTTTTATTAATAACGTTATCACCTTTACTCATTCATTAATGCTATTCTCCTACGAAAGCTGGTACGAGAATAGACCTATAGCGGTGTCCATTACAAAAGTTTGAATTATCGTTGGATCTAGTATTTGGTGAGCCTTTCTAAGTAGGCTTTAAAAGTAGATCGAATTTAGAATCATGAACAATCAATCTTGATCGTTTTTATGCGTGTTTATTATTTTGAGGTAATTCGAAAGTCTAGGTCCTTTTGATATTAAGCATAGAATCCCGAACCTCGAAAGTGGAGAGGATTTACCTTAGTGGATGTGTTCTAGACCAAATCATTATGCCCCTAGTCGTTTTTAACTCCAGCTTGTTTACTTTAACTTTTTATTGTTTGATGCATATCTTATCATTGATCTATCATTTGTAAGTTAGTATATAGAATAAGATTTCATTTTGCATCATTAAATCATAACAAATACGAAATAAAAATCCTAAAACCCCTGAATATTTCATTCTTTGCTTAATCCAAAAATCAATGGATTCTAAGTGTGAAACCTAGTCATAGCGGATTCGATCCCTAAGTATTACTGCGAATGTTGTACACTTGCAACAAGGTTTTAACTACGGTAAAACTTGAACAACATCACTAGGTCTGGGAGAGTTGATAACACCATTATTTTACCATAAATTAGCATATGGAGAAGGCAATTATCAAGAAAGACCAACCCTAGAACGGTCCCAAATCAAGAACAGCCCAGTTTTCACCAAAACGAGCCAAACCGAGCTTTCCGGAGACCAAACTTGGCCAAATCAAAAATGGTATGAGATCCTGCCTTTAAAATTTATTTATATGATTAAAATATGCTATTTTTTAGTAGGGTTTCTGTTTAGTCGAAGCATTTTTCCTAGATTACAAAAACGGACCATTAAACCTCATTTCGGTTTACCGAAACATCATATATGGCCATATCTCTCTCCATAATTTTGACCAACCAGATAAGTGTATCCTATTATATACCTTTTACATTAGTTTTTATTACCTTCCTCACTTGAGTTTACACCGGGACGGTGTAAGTCAAGTCTGGGGGGATTCTTATTGTTATTAATGCTTTTTTTCTTTGTTTTTTTTTATTTTTTTTTTATAGTTTTTGAGTCGTTTTAAAGTTTTTTCAAAAGAAAAAAGGTTTATTAAGTCAAAATAAGTCCAAAAATGAACTTAAATTTAAACTAACCACGTTTCTAATGAGGAGTGTCCCTAGTATCAGTGTTTGACTGCAGTTTTACGGAACGAGATAACCCAAATGGATTAGCTGACCGAGGCACCATATCACCTGATATCCCCGTAATCCTTAGCTACTCAATATTTAAAGAACTCAATTTTCTCTTCTTATAGCTTAGTATACATTGAATCAGAATCCTCTTTGAACTTGACAAAATTAAGTCTACGGTTCCCCTCTTCCTTCCTTAATAAAATTTTTTAGCAAAGGCTTATGCATATTGTGAATTTCAAAACCAATAAAATTTGAATGTTTTTAAAAAAGAATAAAGAGATCGATAGAAAAATAAAATAATACCCTAGAAAAGTAGGGAAAAATCGATTCTCAGAGGGTGATAGAAAAATAAAATGATGCCCTAGAAAAATAGGGAGAAATCAGCCTCTAAAAAGCATTTAAAAGTGAACAAGGAAGAGGAAAGGAATCAATTGTGGGCTAAAATTTTTTAGGATCTCGTTTGAGTTGAGACTATGTGTTCTTTGATTGATACTCCCTCGAATAGACCACACGTTATAGATTCTAGGGAGTGGTGATGGAGATCATGGGTCTCTCTGGTTGATGGCTGAATTGGGGACATTGCTAGACTTGTTGTGATTACTGAAGGTTCTATCTTATATCGATTATGGTGTTAGTTTATCACGATAGTCTAAGTTGCCAATCGATTCATAAACTAAAGGTGTTTTTCCAAGTTTTCAAACCTCTTCTCTGTTCTTCGTTTTCTTAGCTCGAGGACGAGCTAGAAGCTAAGTCTGAGGGAGTTGATAACATCATTATTTTATAACTTTTCCTATGGATTTTGATAGGTTTTCTTAGTGTTTTTACACAACTTTATGCAATTAGAGGTATTTTCTTGTATTTGTAGTGCTTTAAGTCATTTCAAGTCGAGCAATGCATTTTGGAGCTTTATGGAGCTAATTGGATCATAAGCCAGTTTCTAGACAGTTTTTGAGCATCAGAAGTATCATTCAAGAAGAAGGCCTTATCGTCAATGGATTTTAATGAAACCTAGACAGGAGCTAGAGAATTGAATCAGCTTTCATCTCCAAGTTGTTTCGTCTAATTTGTAGCAGTGGACAAAGAGTCATACCAATTTTACTAAAGACTGGCCCAACTCTTGTAGATGAAGGGTCGGAGAAAGGCTAAAATTAAAGGAAGACCATTTGGGTTTCGAACCATACATTCTACAGAATCAAGTGGATCTATTACAATTCTTTTAAAGTCCAAGAAGTCAACTCAAGACCCTTGGGATGAAGCCCAAACATTATGAGGCCGTAAGGCCCAATTCTTTACCAAATTGAACTAGAAAGTTAGAACACTATAAATAGATGTTTTTAGCCATCTTCTTGCATAGAGAGTTTGGCTTAGATTAGGGTTTAATAATTTTCTTAGGAGGCAGGGATAACACCCTTTGGGATCGTGCCCTTTGTAGCCTCCAAAGATCCATCTTCATTTTCAATACATCTTCCATTCTCCATTAATTCAATTTTATCTTCTCCTCTTTGCTTTGATTTGATATGAATGCTTGCTGCCATGATTGATTTCTTATTTACATGTTTTTAGTATATTAGTTTGCATGTTAGACAGTATAATATAAGGAGTCAATGAGTTTACTTGAATAGGATTACTAGTCGATTTGGTTTTATCAATAAAGTTATCACCTTTACTCATTCATTAATGCTATTCTCCTACGAAAGCTGAAAAGAGAATAGATCTATAGTGGTATCCATTACAAAAGTTTGACTTACCGCTGAATCTAGTATTTGGTGAGCCTCTCTAAGTAGGATTCGAAAGTTGATCGACTTTAGAATCATGAACAATCAGTCTTAATCATTTTTATGTGTGTTTATTATTTTGAGGCCATTCAGAAGTCTAGATCTTTTTGATATTAAGCATAAAATCCCGAACCTCAAAAGTGGAGAGGATTTACCTTAGCGGTTGTGTTCTAGACCGAATCATTAGGCCCCTCGTCGTTTTTAACTCCTGCTTGTTTACTTTAATTCTTTGTTGTTTGATGCATATCTTATCATTGATCTATCCTTTGTAAATTGGCATATATAATAGGATTTTGTTTTGTATCATTAAATAATAATAAAACCAAATAAAATCCTAAAATCCCCAGCATATTTCATTCTTAGCTTAATCTGAAAGTCAATGGATTCTAAGTGTGAAACCTAGTCCCTGTGGATTCGATCCCTAAGTATTACTGTGAATGTTGTACACTTGCAGCTAGGTTTTAACCGGGGTAAAACTTGACTCCACATCACTAAGTCCTGGAGAGTTGATAACACCATTACTTTACCACTTTTCCTTTAGATCTTAGTATGTTTTGTCGGTGTTTTTATGCAATTCTCAAGTATTAGAATTATTTTTCTTCTATTTGTAGTATTTCAAGTCATTTCAGGTCAACCAATCATAGTTGGATCTTTGTGGAGCTAAATTGAGCAAAGTCAGTTTCTGTACAGTTTCCAAGCATCAGAATTATCATTCGAGATGAAGGCTTTTCCCTCAATGGAGATTGTTGAAATTTGAACAAGAGATATAGAATTGAATAAGCTTTCAGATCAAGGTGGTCTTGCATCATTTGGAGCCATAGATAAAGAGTTACACTAATATTACTGAAGACTGGTCCAACTATCTCATAGATTAAGGATGCGTAGAAAGACCAAAACAAAAGGAATACTATTTGGGTTTCGAACCAACCATTTTCTAGAATCAAATGGATCTATTCCAAGCCTTTTTATGACCAAGAACTCAACTCAAGACTTCTTTACACGAAGCCCAACATTTACAGTCCTTAAAGGTCCGGTTTCACACTTTTGACCTAAATAGGAAATGTACTATAAGTAGTTGCTTTTAGCTTTTGTTTTGAAGAGAGTTGTTTAGTTTTTAGATCGAATAAGTGCCTTAGGAGGCAGGGACCACACCCTTTTGTGGTAATGCCCCTTGTAGCCTCCTAAGGATCCATCTCATTTCAATACATCCATATTTCTTCCATCATTCGGTTTTATCTATCCTTCTCCCTTTGATTTGATATGAATGCTTGCTGCCATGATTGATTTCATATTTACATGTTTTTAATCTATTAGTTTACATGTTAGACAGTAGATTAGAAGGAGTCAATGAGTTTACTTGAATAAGATTACTAGTCAATTAGATTTTATCAATAACGTTATCACCTTTACTCATTCGTTAATGTTATTCTCCAACGAAAGCTGGTACGAGAATAGAACTATAGCGGTATCCATTCCAAAAGCTTGACTTACTCTTAGATCTAGTATTTAGTGAGCCTTTCTAATTAAGCAAAGAAAGTGGATCGACTTAGAATCGTGAACAATCAGTCTTGATCGTTTTTATGCGTGTTTATTATTTTGAGGTCATTCGAAAGTCTAGGTCCTTCTGATATTAAGCATAGAAACCCGAACCTCGAAAGTGGAAAGGATTTACCTTAGTGGCTGTTTTCTAGACCGAAAACTTATGCCCCTAGTCGTTTTTAACTCCTGCTTGTTTACTTTAACTTTTTTTTGTTGTTTGATGCATATCTTTTTATTGATTTATCCTCTGTACATTAGCATATAGATTAGGTTTATTGGCGTCCATAAAACCATAAAAACCAAATAAAAATAGTGACAAAACTCTTGCATATTTTATTCTTAGCTTTGTCCAAGATCATATAGATTCTAAGTGTGACTTCTAATTCTTGTGGATTCGATCCATAAGTATTACTGCAGATGATGTACACTTGCAGCTAGGTTTTAACTGTAGTAAAACTTTACCCCACATCACACCTTAATAGAACAAAAAACTTGATCCAATAACCTTGAAAAGACCAAAGATGCCACATACCCCATGATGGTTTAGTTTATGGTTTAACCATTATAACTTGTAACTCTCATATTGTTGTATTTTCCAGCAACCTATGTTGACCCGTTTCATTACCTTGCTTAAACATATCAGCTTGACACCAACTTGTAACTTGTAACGTTGTTATATCATAACAAAACCCGCCATCTAACACTCTTTATTAGGAAGACTTTCGATACACCTTATGGTTCACTTCTCATGCTTAAACAACCCTTTACCGTACTTGGGAAAACATTCTCGCCAATCAAGATACTCCGTAATTAAACTTACAAGAACTTGATAGTTACCCCCCAACATTTGATGCAATACAAGATGAGAGATTCATAGTCCCTTGATCTTCTGAAGGAGAGATCGAAACTTCTGATGTTTTTATTGGTTTTTCTGCGGTTATATGGATGAGAATAGATGAGGATAATTGATAGAAAGATAGAAGTGTAATAGATCTAGAGAATTAACTCTGATCTAAAACAGAAAAGGCTTTTAGGGAATTAACTCTTTAGCGATCAATTTCTTATGGATGTTACACACTAGAAGGTTGTGAATTGAGATATGACAAACTCAAATTCACGAAAAAAAGATGGAAATAAACTTCTCTTTTCTAGATTAAAACTTCGATTAATTAAAAATCTGCAGCAATAAAGCTTCAATAGAAAATAAAACTAGAGTTTTCCTAAACTAATAAACCAAATCAAAAATATTAAACCAAAAGAAATAATGCTAAAAAAATAAGAATAAAAATCGAACAATTAAATATCTCGTTGTGCCCTTTCGCATGGTCGTCGATTTTCGCATTGCCGTCAGATTGATATATTATTCCACCATATAATGTTTTTGCTTGATGGGCCTTTCTTCGTGTTGACTAAGATATGTCTGAAGACTAATTTTTCCATGAATATTCAAGCCCAGCACGATCTGTTTTGTGTCCATATGCTTCTCTCAGTCTAATACTTCATGGATCATACCGATTAGCTCTGTAGCAAAGCCATTAAACCATTCCATGATCCTTGGCCTAGTTGTTTCATGTCTTAGCTTTTCTCCTTTAGTTTTGATGATGATCCATGTTGCATCATCCCCTCCTCCTTTAAAAGGATTTGTCCTCAAATCCGGACCCTCTAGGATGAATGAACCGTCAATACTTAGCTTGGATGTTGCTGTCCTTTTGTCCAATGTGTTGTTTTTGTTGCTGGACTCGCATGCCATCTCTCCTGGCTCAAAAACAAAGTGTTACAGCCTCTTGACGTGCCTTAGATGCTCCACGAGACTGTACTTAATCCAAACAATTGGCCGGTTAGATTTTTTACACAAAATTAAACCATGATCTGAACCTGATTTGTAAACCGTTGTATGCTTCTTTCCATGAGCCTTTTCTGGTCCATAACCTTCTTCTGCAACCATGTTTTTGATATGTACGAGCTCGGTTGTGTCCTGCGGCTTCTCCTCTTGGTTTACTTGCTCGGTTGTTTGCTCTTCTTCGTAGGGCTGGGCACTAATACCTGTTACCCGTCTTCGACCCGCGACCCGTCTCGTACCTGACTCGAAAAAAGGGTACCCGCGGCTTTCGGGTCGGGTAAAGGGTATCATATTTTTATTACCCGCGGGTAAGGGTCGGGTATCGGGTATCATTTATTTTTTAACTACCNTTAATTATTTATATATTATATAATTGTCTACCATAATAATTATGTATAATCATATATAAAATATTACTTTAGAAGAAACAATAATATTTATTATATATCAGACTTAAATTATATTTTAAATATATGTAATATTTAAATATAACTTTGTAATTTAGAAAATTTCTAATTT
>OVAN01008228.1:0-18468 GCA_900406275.1 Anastatica hierochuntica | reverse complement strand
AGTTAAGAAAGACAACAAACGACCTCTATGGATCAAAGAGACTCTATGGGCTGGTTGCTCACTGGAAAACTCCAGTACAAGTGACGAGGAGCGAAGCTGCTTCTCGCTCCCACAACTCTGATCGCGGTGGTATTGGCAAACACAAGCATGTATCCGGCCAAAAATCCTACATTCAGCTTCAGGAAGATATGGTAAATTAATTACATCAATCTATTTTCNGCTTCAGGAAGATATGGTAAATTAATTACATCAATCTATTTTCAGACTATGTTGGTTTTACTAACACTTTGGCATCATAGGAAGAGGAGTTGGGGCGGCATGTCTCTATTGGTTAAGTGTTTATCAGAGCTCATACAAAATCCGATGGAACGTTGGTCGATGATGCGAAAGCTAGAGACATTGTTGACACCAAAGGAAAAGGGAATTGGCGGCTGCTACTTTGAAGATTCCCCGGGACAAACACCTCATACCATACCCATTGCGGAAGAGGATCAGATATTTCTCCAGATATTGCTTTTTCCTATCAGAAAGTGAGTTAGATTAATGTTATTGTCTGAGATTGTGATTTGAGATATTGTAAATGTGAACGATCTTGCTGAATGTGTAATGAATGTGATCAGAATTGATAGTGTACTCTGCATATGATATGTGACTTTAGAGTCTATAGTGATAATGATTTCTGAAAAGATCATGATAAATGTCTTCTTAATTTGATTAGATTAAGACATTATTGTCTTTATGTGTTCAGATTATGTTTATGAGTTGTATGTTGTATGAGTTGTATGTCTTCTTCCATTGTTGTATGATTTGTTAACCTTATTTGTTTTTAATCTTGTCTGAAGGCGATTGCCAGAGATCGCAGAGGCAACCGTTATGGACTTGGCAGTCTCGTGGAAACCATCGATGACGGGAAAGAAACAGAACCATATGGAGGCTCTGCTGCATCATCGCTCACAGAAGTTACGCTTCAACTGGAAGCTGCCAATGCTAAGATAGAAGAACTCGCTACGCAAAATGAATGATGCGATGCGGAGCTTAGAGAGGCCAAAGCAACCATGACAACAATGAAAAAGCTTCTTAATTACATGAAGAATAGAGATCCCCACCTTGTCGAATACATGGATTCTCACGCTCCGCAAACGTCCCCAAGCTCAGCGCCTGTCGCAGGTACTACACCAACTCCATCTATTCCACAAACCTCACCAGATGATATGCAAACTTGATCTCTCTTCTTCACCTTCGAAACTTTGACTATCTAATGTGATTGATGTCTTTTTGGTTATTGGTAAACAATGACATCAACGTATATTTTGTAAATATACTTGTAAAGTTTAATTATAATATAAATATTATTGACCATACAAATTTTCATATTAGATTTCTTAAATGTTTGGTCATAGTTTGCCACCATTTCTGTTCTATTTTTAGTTACTAACCATAAAATTAGTAATGCCTATTGGTGCCCACCGTAGTCACAAAATGGTCGTTATTTTGATTAAACTTAAAGAGTCTTAAAAACGTTGCTAATCATCACAACAAAAAAGTCATAAAGTCGTCACTAATCTCCAACAAGTAAATGATATCACAAACAAGTCGTAAATTTACAACTATAAATCGAGTTACAAAAAGGTCGCTAATATACGACCCAAATATGCCGTCATCAAATAGTCGTTAATTTGCATCAGTGGTAACAGTCATTAAAACGTCGCTAACTTAGGACTACAACGAAGTTGTAAAAATGTCGCTAATATCCAACCCATTTATGAAATCACAAAACCGTCATTAATTTGCCACTCTTAGTTCGGTTATAAAAAGGTCGCTAAGATACGACCAAAAACTATGGTCATAAACTGGTCGTTATTCTGCGTCAGCTAAAACAGTCTTTAAAATGTCGCTAATTTAGGAATACAAAGAAATCGTTAAACCGTCGCTAATATCCGACGCTTAAAAGTAATCACGCAACCGTCGATATTTTGCATCTATACATACAATTATAAAAACGTCGCTAATATGCGACCACATTAGAATGTCGTAATATAATCGCAAATTAGCGACTGTTTTGCGACTAAATATTTTTCTCAAAGAAAAATTAGCGACTGGATGATTTAGTCGCAAATAAGTCGTAAACACTTCTTTTGCGACTACTTCGTGACCAATTCTGCAGTGGCAAATGATATGTTTTCTTGTAGTGGAAGTGGGACTACTCATGGCTCGGTCTGTTTCTCATCCCATTGAACAAAACCATACGCTTGCTTTAGCAAAAGGTGATTTACTTCTGAATCCTTCGGCCTATAGACGTTTGGTTGACCGACTTATATACTTGGCGGTTACTCATCCTGAACTCTCCTATGCTATACATCTTCTATCACAATTTATGCAAGCTTCTAAGACGGATCATTGGCAAGCTGCGCTACAGGTGGTACGGTTCTTAAAAGGTAACTCGGGTCAAGGAATTCTTCTCCGTTCGAATTTAGATTTACGTCTTGTGGGTTGGTGTGACTCTGATTAGGCTGCGTGTCCTCTTACTTGCTGTCTTTTGACCGGGTGGTTTATTCAGTTGGGAGGATATCCCATCTCTTGGAAGACACATAAGCAAGACGTGGTTTCTCGTTCTTCCGCAGAGGCTGAATATCGAGCAATGGCAGATACTGTAAGTGAGATCAAATGGATTCGTGAACTACTTGAGGTACTTGGAGCTGATTGTTCATATGCTATTCCTCTTCATTGTTATAATCTTTCGGCTATTCACCTTAGTGCCAATCTTGTGTTCGATGAGCGCACTAAACATGTTGAAAAGGATTGTCACTTTATTCGTGATGAGATTGTTCGCGGTGTCATTGCCACGAAGCATGTGTCTTCTGTCTTCTACAATGCAATTGGCAGACATTTTTACGAAAGCTCCAGGACGTTGCGAATTAGAGGGATTCACACGCAAGTTGGGTATTTGTGACCTCCATGCTCCAACTTGAGGAAGGGTATTGAGATATGTTTTGGGCTACTTATGTAAACATGTATTACTTACTTGTGCGATAAGTTATTAGTTCGAGATTAGTTTGTAATTATGTATAAGTAGCTATGATTATGTATTTTGTATATAAGGCATTGCCTTCATCATTAATAAACTAAAAACCTCTTTATACAAATCTAGAGATCTTGTCATTGATTTTCATATTAGTGTTTATCCTTGGCGCTCGATCTACTATTCTCCGTCTTATTACAACTGATATGACTTTTTGTGATGAAATATATGTTTCGGATACTACTGTAAGAAGAATTTGATTTTATTGTTGGTAAGTTTTGTTCAGGTAAGTTACATGTAAATCATAAAACTACTTGCTCTTGCTTGTTATGCACTGCTCCTTATGCCTGGATTTCTTCAAAGTTATATTTATCTGCTTTGCATATCTTTATTTTTTTCTCACCCCGAGTAAGGAAAAGTCTAGCTTGTGTAAATCAACCAAGGAATATGTATTAGAGCCTCGTCATCTCCTCTCCATTAATTCCACTTCATATCACAAAAGTTTTATATTTGTTAATTAGTTATGCTCGAACATTTAGCAGGATGGATTTGTATACACCACCAATAACTGATGTGTCCGAAACCGGTTGTAATTTTCGTGACTAGTGGTACTTGGATTACAAATACTCCACTAACTCCAGATTGCATAGTGTTTTTGTGAAGCCCACCCCTTTTAAAGCCCCAAACCGAAACCCGAACCCACCCTAAAGCGCTACCCAGCCGCGACCAACCCGACCCGGACTGCTTCCCATGCCCATGCCGAACCCTAACCCTTCCTCTTCTCCTAAAACCCTAAAGGCTAAGCAAACCAAAAGAAAAAAAAGAGTTGAGAGAGAGGAGACGAAGAGGACGCCGCCGAGGGAGAGAGAGAGAGTAAGAGATCGCCGGCGCAGAGGAGAGGGAGAGGAGAAGAAGAACGATGACAATAATGATGGTGATGTCGAACAGCGGAGAGAGAGAGAGAGAGGGAGAGAAGTCGAAGCCTTGGAGGGAGAGGAGGAGACAACCATGACGCGGGGAGAAGCCACGGGGGAGGAGCGACAGAGCGGAGGCGTCGCAAAGGAGGAGAGAGAAGCGGGAGCCGTGAGTGGAGAGATCGGAGTGGTAGGAGGAGAAGGATCGACGAAGGAGTTGGAGAGCGAGAGAGATGGGAGGAGCGAGACGTCAGAGGAGGTGATCGACGGTCACTGGGAGAGACCCGAGGCGATGGAGGTGTCGGAGGCCACGATTGAGCTAGAGAGCGGCGTCGGAGGAGGAGAGTCGAGGGTGGTGGCGGCGAAAACCGTAGGAGGTGGGGGTTGCTTGTTGCTCAAGCCAGCTCGTGGCGGAGAAATTAGGGTTCCGGGTTTCTTGGAGAAGAAGGAAACCATGGGAACCGAATCGAGTGGCGGTATTGAGCAAACCGGACCGAAGAAAAAACCGGAGAAGCGAACCAAACCGAGGAGATAACCGGATCAGAGAACCAAACCGGAGAGGCTAAACCAGAAGATGGAGTTGCAATATTCTACGGATCTACCATGCATCAATGTTGAGAAGCCGACGTAGCAGACTCCAGGAGAAGGTCCAGAGACGAAGAAGAAGCCGAAAGGGAGGGAATGATGAGAGCGAAGAAGACAATGGTGGAGCTGGACACATGGCGAGAGACTGTTCCCAGAGAGGCGGAGGGAATGAGCCGCGGTGTGGAGACCATTGGAGAAGCCGAAACCATTCGTACCAGAAAGAAAGTCTTGGTAGAGACGGTTCAACCCAGTGTTTCGGAGGGGGCCCGGGAGTTGCGACTCTCGGTAAGGAATTACGGTTTTCCCCTTAGCTTTCCTTTTTGGGAATTTCCCATTTATAGGAGGTTACTATTTTTTGAAAGTTTCTATTTTAGGAAAGTTTCCTTTTAGGGTAGGTTGCCTCTTTAGGAAAGTTTCTACTTATGGCATGTTTCCATAAATAGTGAGTTTCCATTTTAGGAGGTTTTCGGGAAAGGCTAATCGGTTCCTGTTTATGGGTCTGCTCGCGGGAGAAAGATCTTCTGGAAAAGAAGTAGGAGGATCTGCTTGGGGTAATCAAGGGGGAGGTTTGGTTCAGGTGAGAAAGAGGCTGGCGAGGGATCGAGCCGGGGAAAACAGAACATTCCTAAGGATTTCAGCGAAGTCCTGGTGTTGGGAGTGGAGGCTGTCAACCATGGAAGCTACCAGACGACTAAGCCAAGGTGAGGAGTTCTCGTCCCCGTTTCATTCGTTGCTCGTTTGATTTCGTTAGGCTAGGATTAGAGTATCGGGCAGTGTCGAGCTATAAGACTCGACACGAATAAGTGTATGTATTATGTATTGTTATGACATAAGGTCTTATACGCCTAAGCGCGACTGTTTGATTGGGTCGCTAAGTCGAGCCTAGGATAGAACCTGTGTGAGAACGTAAGTCCTAAAAATGACTAGGGTTGAATTTGGCATTGTTTGAGAATTGCAAAAGATAATAATAGGTCTAGGTTAAATCGGTGATATGATTCTCTGTTGGATTGTCGCCTATCCAGTTTACGGGTGTGATGCACCTCGCCCTAGGGCTGTGGATCCTTGGGGAATCAAGAGGTGAGGAGTAGGATCTTCGCGGCAGGCCAGGCGGAAGTAATCCGGAGGGGAGGTGACCATATGGTATTGCCCTACGTTTAGGGGAACCCGAACGGGAGGGTAGCTAATCAATGGATCTCAGTAACTGGGTTGTGGTGGGAAGCCGTGGACCCTGGTGAGGGTACCTGGAGGACCGAACCAAGTTGACCAATAGCTCGTGGGGCAGCAGGGCCAGACAGTGTTACAGTCTGCTCTCTGTGAACTATCCCGGAGTTGACCACCAGGCAGCAGGGCCAAGCAATGTTACAGGCTGCTCTCTGTGGACTGTCTTGGTGGGGACCGCGAGGCAGCAAGGTCAGACAGTGTTACAGGCTACTCTCTGTGAACTGTTTCGGGTCGGAACTGCGGGACAGCAAGGTCAGGCAGTGTTACAGGCTGCTCTCTGAGAACTATCTCTGGGGATAGAACCACGGACGTCAGGGCCAGGCAGTGTTACAGGCTGCTCTCAGAGTTTGTGCCGAAAGGCCGTGGGGCAGCAGAGTCAGGCAGTGTTACAGGCTGCTCTATGTGAACTGTTCCAGGTCGGGTTCTGTGTTAGGGCATGGGGGTTATTCCATGATTGTAGGACACACTAGGACAAGGAAAAATGTTTGTAAAAGTTTTAAAAGTTGTCTAGTAAGCTAGGGCTGTTTTCTAAAAGAATTTCAATTTGTTAGTTGCTTGCCAAACACAGTAGGTGCATTCTTTGGGGTTGTAGTCTAGTTCTAGACTTTCGGGGTTAGGCGGGTAGCGGGTGAGGCGGAGTTGAGTCCGTCCTCACTGAGTGGCTTGTTTGAAAAGTCACTCACCCCTCTCTTTTCCTCCTTTTCCCTTTTGGTGTTTCTGCATGTGGCGGTTAGAAGCGAAAATTATTGACCGGTTGGTAAAGTTTGCTCCAGTTTTGGCGGTACCATTTGGAGCATGTCGGTTCCCTCGGGATAGGGATGCTACAATTTTAGAACATTAAGAATATATATACGATTAAATATATATTTTTTTGTTTCACTTGTTTGAGCATCCATCACCCTCTTCTATGTCTCTCATCTCTTGTTTGTTAATTCTTTTTTATTCCTTTTAACTTTCCTAGAGATCTATTGTCACTGTTAATTCGGTTTGTTATAGTGTGCAGTAGTCAGTAAATGCATGGAACATTGTGTGATCTTAGAAAGAGAGAATCTTGGTAAATTATCTGGACATGTTATTTGGACGCGAAGAACCGAATGGAACGAATCGAAAAGTGTAGAACCAAAACCAAACTGAATTTTTAAAAATAACCGAATGCTTACCAATATTTGAGAACCGAAAGAATCAATCGAAATACTTTGAATACCTTTAAATACCCTAACTATAATTATGTACCTTAATATATTTTGGATATTTTGATCGAACAACCTAATATATTAGAAATTTAAAAAACATGAAAAAATCATTTAATATCTGAACATATCCAAATAGATCCAAAAACCTGAAATATTCGAAAAGTACCTAAAAATCAATTTTTTAAAAAAATACATGAAAACACCCCGAATGCGCGACCTCGATTTTGGTTTCGATTTCAAATAACAAGAATTGACCAGAACCCGACGAAAACCGAATCAAACCGTATTGAAATTTTCTTGATTTATAAACGGGTATCAAAACTTAGGAACCCCACTATCCGAGAATCAAAAGAACCGACTCAGAGAATGAATGCTCAACCCTAATAAAAACTGCTTTTATATATCATGATTTTTTAAATTCCGGTCCGGCCAATCTTAATCGTTATGCCGGCAAGCTTACAGAAACAGTAAATTATGTTTGAATATTGAACAATATATCTGAATTGGAAATAGATTTTAGAGAAACATAGATTTTGTGCTTTACTATTAGATTGTTACTATACAAAAAAATAGTTATGTCGATGTTCATTTAAAAGTATTTATGACTATCACTCAAGTCATACCTCTAAATTCTGGAGTAATAGAGAATCCACAATAACGCATAGACAAAGGCAAAAAAATGATTAGTTAGAAAAAACACAAAAATAAGCAGGACAACAAAATAAAATGATAAATAAAGAAGATAAATTCTTTGATCTTAGTTAAGTTAACTTATATGATGGAATTTACGAAATCTAATTATGCTTGTGGAAGGCACGAGCTATCAACTAGTTAACTTGTTATTCGGTTTGGTTCTGAAATTTTGGATCCTTATTTGAAACGATCATAAATCGGTTCGGTTGGGACTCTACTTCTAAATTTTGGATGTCAATTCGATTTCGGTTCTTTCGATTATAAAGTTTAGGATCCATTCAATTTTTTTTCAAGGAACCAAATTAGAAACCGAGCTGAAAATTTCCACATATCTGGAAAGTGGGATATTAGGTTTAGAACCAAACCGAAATTGAAAATTTCGGTTATTTCGGTTCATGAATTTAGGATCCATATTGAAACCACGTATAATTCGATTTGGTTCAGGTTTCAGTTCCAAGATTTCAGTTTCGGTTCTTAAGCATAAAAAATCTATTTCTCTTTTTAGATTATATATACGTAGATTAAAAAATAACTGTACATAGAGATAACTAATGAAGTTTAGATTAAAAAATAACGGTAAAATTTACGAAATTTAATCATTTACGTGTAAAGCACGGACCAACACATGAATACTTATAATGAATATGTATAATATGTAATGATCATTTAATTGAAGTTAAAACCAATGTTCGAAAAATAGCTAGACGGTATCTCGGCGTTCAGTAGGAGCCTAGCGCCAATAATTGCATTGTTGTACTTAATTTGATCACCTGACACTCATTTTGGACACGCAAAAACATTTTCCAGGATATGAGCGATATGCTCCTTAATTCAATAAACTCCCCGGGACATCACTTTGAAACACAACTTGCACTGAATTCTATATGCATTTTTTTGGATCATACAAAATCCCATATTTTCAACCAACATCATTAGAGTTTCTGATGTTGGAGTTTCGTTTAAGTGCTTACTCACAGGATAAATTGAAGGTACATAGGAGACAAAAAATTGACTCTGGAAAAGACGAGTGGAACTATAAAAGAATTGAAGTATTAAAAAGTTCTAAAATTCTGCTCGTATGGTCGATGAGTCGATGTATCACATATTGTCATATGCAGAGAGGACAAGCAATATTAGATACAAGAGGACAAGCAGATACAAGAGGACAAAACATTATTATATTCAAGAGGACAAAGCATTATTAGATTCACATGGCTTAATTAATCATAATTCGAATTAAAAAATAGATGGCAATAAAAGTCAAATATGATTCCTAGTCCTACTCACCTTCACCGTGATTACAACAACTGCGATAATGATTGAAATCAATGTCGATTGTTGAAAAAGACGACTTGAAGAGTTACAGAGCAGCATAAAAGATTAAGAATTAACAAACCCCAATTTAATTAAATAATCAGAGATATTTTCCATTATTCGTTTTTTTATCAACCGATCAATTTTGCGTCAAAAATTTAAAATACAAATATGAAATCTAAAAAAATAAAAATGCAAAATATATAATCTATCTATCTATATATTATATGAGAAGTCGCTTAGTGACGTGTCGCGCTCACAAAATTTGCGGGTGACGTGGCGCAATTCTGGAGCTCGCCGGTTTTGTATTTTTTATTTAGAAAAAAGGTTTTATCTTATGTGTCACGTTCTCATTGGCTATCTTTTATTTTATTATCTTTATAACAAATATTTGTTTTGTCGTGATTATTACACATCCTATTAATGTTGATGTGCAATACCAATGAAGTTTGATTATTTAATTGAAAAAAACCAATGAAGTTTGATTATAAATTATAAAAACCAAACTTATTTTTAAAGCCATCTATCTTGACATACTTTGAAAAATGAAGGTATATCTTTGGTTTTTTTAAAAAAAGACAACAAATTGTGGACGAAGATCATACCATAATTTGTTGTCCTTGTAGGGTAAGAATTACCTCAAATGGTTTATTTTTGGTTTTCAGTTATTGTTCTTCTAAAAAAACCAAATTTTCCATTTTGTGCGATACATTTAGCGAACGAGAGTTTACATATAATAAGTATATATATATATATATATTAATATGATTATATTGATTTAGTATTATACAAAGTTTAAAACCTATTATAGATACATATATTATTTAGAATTGTGTTTCTCGGGTTTTTTTTTATCATGTTAGTTCATTTCGGATTTTCTATATCACGAGGCGTAAAATATAATCTATATTATTAAAATAGAAATACTTTATGAGAATAACTTTACGCTAACGTGATATATTATGTAAAATGTCATTGTATCTAAATTATGTTATTTAAGTTATTAGAATATTCTATTAGTGTTATCCTATATATATATATACATATATGGTTAGATTTGATTAAGAGAATATGATATTAATTAAAAAAGAAAACCATCATTTTTCATAAAAATTTCAAAATATAGTTTGTTTTCAAATTTAAATAAAAATTTATTTTAAAAAGAATTTTTTTACAATATTAATATTTTCAAAATAAGATTTGTTACAAAAATACAAAAAATAATAAAGTGATAATATTTAGAATAATCTATAAGATTTATAAAATAATTTATTTAAACTATACAAATTTAAGTTTAGTCATCTAATTTTTTAATTTTTAAAAAAAAGAAAATACCCAACGAGTTTTGTTTCACGGTATTTCGGGTATCGTTTATTATTCGAACCAAATCACCGAACTCGTACGAGAATCTGAAAAAATTCGAAAAACCAAAAAAATCCAAACCTTAACCCGAACCATGAATTTGAAATATTCAAAAAATCTACAAATTTTGAGTCTAAACTCGAACCCGAAACTCGAAATAACTGAAAATTCCAAATTCGATATTCGAAATATCTAAACATGATCAATCGTAATTTGAATACATAAAAATTAAAAAACACATGCACGTTTGCACGGATCAAACTCTAGTTGTTGATATTAAACCATAAGTCATATATTAAGTTTGACTATACGAGTCTTTATAGGATGGTTTATCGGTTTGAATTCTTAATATTAACACTATACTTTTAATATATCTTACTCCCGTATAACGCGGATCCCTAAATTTGTAATCTATAATATAATAAGAAGTCAACTCTTTCCAAGGTGTTGACATCTCATCATTCGAGAGATTGATACGTGTCCTATTGAAATTAATTATTAAATGAATTAATAGTAATTATAAACTTTTCATCTTCTATATCGAAACAATGAAATTGTAGAAAGAGATGAACAAAAGACTTTGACCTTTATTGAATCACAACTTATGTATATATACAACTTCTCAATGTCGGCAACTATAACCTAGACTCCCTAACTTATAGGAATATTAACATATTTAGGATATACACGAGAATATATGAGAATATATCCAATACCCCCCCTCACGTTGGAGCGTCATCTCGATGAACGCCCAACTTGGACATGAGAAAATGAAACTGTGTCCTCCCCAAAGCTTTAGTCAAAAGATCTGCTAATTGATCTCCCGTCCGAATGTGTTTTGTGTCGATGATCTTATCGCGAACCGCATCACGCACTGCATGACAGTCATTCTCGATATGCTTGGTACGCTCGTGAAACACTGGATTGGCAGCAATATGAATCACAGCTTTACTGTCGAAAAAGAAACATGTTGGCTGAGTTTGTCTCAAGTCCAAAGCTTGTAAGAGCCGACGAACCCATTTGACTTCGCGAAGAGCTGCTGCCATCGACCGATACTCGGCTTCGGCTGAAGAATGGGACACTATTTTCTGCTTCTTCGTCTTCCAGGAGATTGGTGATCCGCCGAGAAGAACAACATAGGCACTAAGCGACCGTCGCGTCAAAGGACAAGCGGACCAGTCGGAGTCACAATACACGGTTAGAGTGAGGTCAGAGTCCGAGCTTAGAAGAATGCCCTGGCCAGCCATACCACTTAAGAATCGAACCACACACAATGCCGCAGCCATATGAGCTTCTCTCGATGTCTGCATGAACTGCGACAAAACATGAACATAATAACAAAGATCCGGACGAGTGTGAGTGAGATATATCAAACGAACAATGAGCCTTCTATAGACCTTCGGCTCAGGCAGTAAAGGACCGTCATCAACAACCAGTTTATGATTGGGTTCCACGGGTGTATTGACCGGCGTTGAGTGTAGTAAACCATGATCTGCCACAATATCTAATGCATATTTTCGTTGTGACAAGTGAAACCCATCAGCACCACGACTAACCTCAATCCCAAGAAATACTTTGGTTTTCCCAAATCCTTCATCGCAAAACGTTTGCTAAGATGTTCCTTGAATCGCTTTAGCATATGAGGGTCACTTCCACGGATGAGCAAATCGTCAACATAAATCAACACACGAAGCTCAAGACCATTACGAGACAAGGAAAACAGCGAATAATCATCGTAAGACTGTGTGAAACTGAATTTAACCAAGGAATCAGACAACTTCTTAAACCAGCACCACGGTGCTTGTTTAAGACCATAGAGAGACTTACGTAGTCGACAAAATTTGCCAGGATGTTGATGTCGAAAACCAGGAGGCAACTTCATGTATACCTCTTCATCCAGATCACCGTGTAAAAACGCATTATGAACATCCATTTGGTACACCTCCCAGTGATGAGAAGCCGCAAGGCGTAGAGTGGTACGAACTGTTGTCATTTTAATCACGGGAGCAAAAGTTTCATTATAGTCTTCTCCTTCGATTTGATTATTTCCTTGAACCACCAA
Organism: Anastatica hierochuntica; assembly: GCA_900406275.1. Lineage (NCBI taxonomy): Eukaryota > Viridiplantae > Streptophyta > Magnoliopsida > Brassicales > Brassicaceae > Anastatica > Anastatica hierochuntica. Next base: position 6,105 of record OVAN01008228.1, on the reverse strand, counting down.
GCGAGACTTGTATCTTTCAACTGTTCCATCAAAGTTATACTTTGTTTTGTATACCCATTGACTTCCAATAGTCGTCTTTCCCGGAGGTAAATCCGTAATGTCCCACGTTCGATGATGCTCAAGAGCCGAGATTTTTGTAGTCATGGAATTATTCCAGACTTTAGATTTAAAAGCATCCTTGAAATGACGCGGCTCGGTGTCGGAGGATATGGCCATTAAGAAAGCCTTGTGACCTGGTGAAAATTGTGCTTCAGAAATCGAGTGAGACAGTAAAGAGAGAGATGTACCTGAGACCGATGAGGTTTGACTGAGAGCTTCAGAAGAAACGTGATGGGTATCGTCAACAGTGGTGTGATAGATGACATAATTGGACAAGTTCGGTGGAGGTCCTCTGTCACGAGTGCTTCGGCGAGGAGGTTCAACCATCATAACCTGAGGATCAGTCTGTGTGACAGGTTTCGAAACAATATTTTAAGCTACCGATACACCAGGGGTCATGACCGGAACAACTGTCTCCATCGCAACTTCCGGAACAGCAGGAGACTCTTGTGACGGAAGAGAAGAGGGGACCATAGGAGGCACAACAACGAGAGATGGCACATCTGACGGTGACCCTGATGCTTCCGGTTGTTGCAACGATGCAGGCGGTGGAAGAGAAGCCGATAAGCTACTCCCCCTGACATCGGCGACAGCTGGACATTGCCAATCATCTTCAACCTCTGTCTCAAGAGCATGTGAATATGGCGGCAAAGAGGATTGTTGAGCATAAGGAAAAACAATTTCCTTGAAGATGACATCACGTGAAATAATGATTTCATCACGTTCCATGTCGTAGACCTTCCATCCTTTAATACCAAACGAATAGCCGAGAAACACGCAAACACGACTACGCTCCTCAAATTTATCTCTGGATCATGGCTTTCTATGAGTATAACAAGCACAACCAAAAACTTTGATCGGAGAGTAGGACGGTGCTTCACCATGGAGGACTTCATAAGAAGAACGACCATTGGCAGTTGGCGTAGGAGTCCGATTAATGACATAAGCAGCGGTAAAGACAGCTTCTCCCCAAAACCGGATTGGCAGGTTAGCTTGGAAGAGCAAAGCCCAAGGTACATTGAGAATGTGACTGTGTTTCCATTCTACACGACCATTCTGCTGAGGAGTAGCAACACACGAGGTTTGATGAATCATCCGTTTCTCTCGAAAATAAGACGACAAACACATGAACTCAGTGCCATTGTCACTACGCAATGTCTTGACAGATTTACCAAATTGCCTTTCCGTGTAGGCGAAAAAATTCTTGAGAACAATTTGCACTTTAGATTTGGCTACTAATAAATAGGTCCATACTGCACGAGAGAAGTCATCCACTATTGTTAAGAAATAGACAGCACCAGTAGTGGATGGAACACGGTATGGTCCCCAAACGTCACAATGAATTAACTCAAAACACTCCGACGTTTTATTAATACTTTCAGGAAAAACATTTCTAGTCTGTTTCGCTTTGAAGCAAATATCACAAGAATCAAAAGATGCAGATTTCGAAGTTCCCAACAACAAAGGAATAGAAGAAAGCGCAGAAACCGACGGATGACCCAACCGTTTATGCCATAAAGCAATATATGTGTTAGCATTGGCTCTATGAATGCAAGCGGCTTTGACATCCTTAAAGTAGTATACCCCATCACGTTCTTCACCGGCTCCAATCAAAATCCTCGTAAAGCGGTCCTGCAATATTCACAAAGTATCAGTAAACAAAGCCATCCCTTTTGTTTGTTTCAACAACTTCGAAATTGAGACCAGAGTACAATTCAAGTTTGGGACAAATAAAGCATCAGAAAGAATCAACGATTCTGAAACAAGCAATTCTCCTTTACTGCGAGAAACCGTTCTACCACCATCCGCAAAGCCAACATAACAAGATGGAGTTTTGACATGGTTTCTCATGATTTCGAGATTGCCGGTCATGTGGTGCAAAGCACCCGCGTCAAGGATAATGTCACCATATCCTTGCTTACCCGACCGTTTATCTAAAACATTGGCTTTCTCTTGTATCAATTTGGATATTGCTAGCCATTGATCAAATGACAGTTCTGGAATTGTCGAGGAATGTGAGCTTGTAGCATGAGCCGTCATGGCTCTTCCACGACCCCGACCTTGAGTTCCACGACCTCTACCATGACCGGAGCCACCGCGGTCGCGTCCCATCTGTTCACCTGTGCTATCTAGAAAACCGATCAATTGGTAACATGTTTTCACTTCATGACCAGATCTTCCGCAATAGGTACACAACATACATCCACGGTTTGGAGAAGAGAGAAGACTCTGCTGCTGCTCTGTTTTGCCATCTCCGGTTGAATCTAAGGTGTCAGGGCGAGCAACAAAACCCAGTGCCGAGTCAGCTTGAGTCTCTTTACTCCTAGCAGCAAGCAAACGTTGCTCTTCTCTTACGATTTTTAAATAGATTTCAGCTAAGGAGGGCAGAGGATCAGACGCAATGATTGATGTACAAATCGAGCCAAATTTAGAGTCATCTAACCCCATAACAAATTGATGAAATCTCTCATTCTCTCTTTGCTTGACAAACACGGAAGCAGCAGTACATGAACATGCGATCAATGGCTCACATGTCTGAAGCTCTTCCCAAATCTTAGAGAGACGGCCATAGTATTCTATGACCGATTGGCCATCTTGTCGACATGAAGCAAGATGACTTTTGATTTGATGAATCCTGACGTTGTTCCCTACGGAGAACCATTCACGAAGCTCATCCCAGAGTTGCTTAGCATCGATTATGTAAGCAACGGTAGACCGGACACGCGACTCAATTGAAGACCGGATCCAACCGACGACCATTGAATTGGCGGTAAGCCAATTTTCATAGTCACCATCGGACGAGTTTGGTTTCAATAAGAAACCATTAATGAAGCCAATTTTTCTCTTGGCCTGTAAAGTATTCATCATCTCCGAAGCCCACTCATTATAATTTTCTCCTGTCAAGAGAACCGGAGTAATGACTGCACCTGGATTGTCGGAGGCCGCAAGAGTATATGACGAGACCACCATAGACGACGAGTCAGCCGACGAGGTTTTCTTTGCCGGCGTGGTAAGAACTGAGCCGTTATCCTCAGATGTCGCCATGATTGAATGAAAAACCAAACAAACTTGTGAAAGAACTCGGAAGAAAGAACAAGAACACTGTTTTGAGACGAAAAACAGAGGACAAAGAATGTTAACCAAGAAAAACTTTCTGCCTTAGAATCGATAAAAGAGCAGAGAGAAGAAGAGAAGATAAAAAAAAACTAGGTATTTTACTTTGATACCATCTAGAAAGAGATGATCAAAAGACTTTGACCTTTATTGAATCACAACTTATGTATATATACAACTTCCCAATGTCGGCAACTATAACCTAGACTCCCTAACTTATAGGAATATTAACATATTTAGAATATACACGAGAATATATGAGAATATATCCAATAGAAACAATCAAAAAGAAAACAATAAAACATCGTAACAAATTAACTAAAGACTAGATTTTGACCCGCGCCAAGTGCGGGTATATAGTATAAAGATATGAATCAAAAATAAGAAAAGTGTATTAATACGTGTTCGAAGAATTTGGAAAATAATATATAAAAATGCATAAATGGACGGTGCTCTAGATCGTATTAAGATAGGCTAATATTAGAAGTGACAAAAACAGTGAAAGTTCTTTCGTGCTATTAATTGAGTGATGACTATTTTTGGTTAAACCAAGAGCATGGTAATATAGTTAACAACAAAAATTTATCTCAATAGTTTTTGGTTTATCGGATAAATGGTAAAAGAATCACAAAACGTAAGTCCAATATATAAAATGGAATAAAAAAAATTCAGAATACTAAGGCAACTTTCTGTAAATCTCTTTAAAAACAACATTAGTAGTATGGTTCTGAGGTTTACCATACTTGTCTGTTATCAAAATCTTCAAACCATGCTTGACAGATACCCTAGATAGAGCGACATACAATTGTCCATGCGAAAAAACAGACCTTGGAAGATAGAGTCCAACCTGTTTTAGGGTTTGTCCTTGGCTCTTATTTATGGTCATTGCAAATGCGACGGCCAATGGAAACTGCCTGCGTCTCATTTTAAATGGATATCTTATATCAGAAGGATAAATAAGAATCCTAGGAAGAAATACTTTTTTACCACTGACTTTTTTGTTTCCTGTCAGAACGATAGCTTCAAGAACATGATCACCTATCTGAGAAATTTGAAGTCGTGTTCCGTTACACAAACCGTTCTTCGGATCTATATTCCGTAACAGCATAACAGGTGCACCTATCTTTAATCTCAAGATATGGTTAGGCAAACCAGAAACCCTTATACTGTTTAGATACTCTTGTGAGTATATTGTACTTCCATTGAAATTTTTGTCTGTAGGGAAAATACTGTCCGAACTCAAATACGTTCTCTCTTCACCTGTAATATAAAATATTATTAATATCATTCATAAAATATAGGTTTATGATTATGCATGTAAATATATTTTAAATGATAACGGCAAACCTGGTAAATTCGAGAGCATGTAACTGTTGATTGTATCGACATCATCGTTTGTAGGACACAAAATAGCACGTTGTTGGAAAAATATAGGATCATCGGATTGACCCAAAGAATCACCATAAACCGCCCTTACTATGGAATCTATTGGATTGGAAGTTTCTTTTATCAAAAACTCATCAGGAATTACAATTTCAGCTTCTCCATCGTTTGGTTCATTGATTTTACCATCGCCGATATCTAAGATCCATTGGGAGAACGCTTTGATGTCTTCGGCGTTTGCGCACTTATATCAGCTAACAGCCGCATATTCTTCGTAAGTTTCAAAATCTTGCAATATCGCCATAGATAAGATGATGTCAAAGAAGCTCCGACTATATCTTGCCTATTACCTCCAGTAATAACATGTAACACCTGCCTGAAATCTCCACCAAAAACCACAACTTTCCTACCAAACGACTTATCATTGCCTGGATTTACTATAATGTCACATAAGCTGCGATCTAACGATTCAAAACAGAATTTGCTCATCATGGGTGCTTCATCCCATATAATAAGTTTTGCCAAAGATATAAGCTCTGCTTGATGACTATTAGGATCAATAGAACATGTTGTGAACTCATCTGGTTTTAGAGGTATGGAGAAGCGAGAATGAGTTGTTCTACCTCCATCCAAAAGGAGAGCTGCAATTCCACTCGAAGCTACATTAAGCACAATATCACCTCTGCTTCTTATTGCGACTGAAAGTATTTCCCAAATAAAGGTTTTTCTAGTTCCTCCAAATCCATAAACAAAGAAAACACCACCCTTATTATTATCAACTGCATCCATGATGTTATTGAAAACAACTCTTTGTTCTTCTGTTAACTTATCTCTCATTGTAAGGAAAACCTTTCTTAGCTTCTCACGATCATAATTGAGCTCATCTACGACCAATTGATTCAGAGTTAGATCAATCTGATTTTGAACTGGGATAGGCATCTTGGGAAATTTTGACAAATCAGTACCGCTATTCCTTAAGAATTCATCAATCTCAATCAAAGCATAGTTTTTGATCTGTTCCTCGGTAAGTGTTAAACCTGAAATATTAATAAAATAACATTCAGACCATTAACTTATGTTTCTTTTCTCAGTGACACTTAAACTATAACACACTAAAAAGGTAACATTTTCAAACAATAGTTACCTGGAGTGCGCAAAATTCTCCTTCACATGTAAAGTATGTCTTCAGAAAGAAGATCCCATGTTTTCTCCCAAACATCTTCTGGTTTTGAAAGAGATTCAGAAATAAGCATAATACTAAATAAGGTACGCATAAAAGTCCCCTTTCCCCAATAGCTTGCTTCCTTAATGGCTTCGATATATTCTTGATCATCATCCATAAGACCCATAGCGTAGCATGCTTCTCTAAATGTTGGATAGACAACACCATCAACTATCCTTATTTTCTCATAACTTCTCGGACCTTTTTGTATGGTAATCATCACTCGGAGAAAAAATACTTCACCAAGCGATGTCGGTATATGATTTAGTCTACCAATAGAAAAACCT
>OVAN01008227.1:1522-18471 GCA_900406275.1 Anastatica hierochuntica | reverse complement strand
GCGTGGGATAGAGCACCAAATTGACTTCATTCCAGGAGCGTCTATTCCGAATAGACCGNTGGGATAGAGCACCAAATTGACTTCATTCCAGGAGCGTCTATTCCGAATAGACCGGCTTACAGAGCAAACCCGGAGGAAACCAAGGAGATGCAGCGCCAGATTGATGCGCTAGTGGAGAAATAACACATTCAGGAGAGCCTAAGTCCTTGCGCGGTACCTGTTCAGCTCGTGCCTAAGAAGGATGGAAGTTGGCGCATGTGCGTCGATTGCAGAGCCATCTACAATATCAATGTAAAGTATCACCATCCTATTCCTTGTTTAGATGATATGTTGGATGAATTGCATGGTTCCTGTGTATTCTCTAAGATAGATTTGCGTAGTGGTTATCATCAGATTAGGATGAAAGAAGGTGATGAATGGAAAACTGCATTTAAGACTAAGTATGGTTTATATGAATGGTTGTTAATGCCTTTTGGATTGACAAATGCACTTAGTACATTTATGCGTTTGATGAATCATGTTCTGCGCCAATTTATAGGTCACTTTGTTGTTGTTTATTTCGATGAAATTTTGATTTATAGTAAGAACATGGTTGACCATGTTACTCATCTGAAGTCGGTTTTAGAAGTACTTAGGAAAGAAAATTTGTTTGCTAACCTGAAGAAATGTACTTTGGGAACGGATCACCTTGTTTTTCTAGGCTTTGCTGTGACAGCACAGGGAATTAAGGTGGATGAGGAGAAAATCAAAGCCATTCGAGAATGGCCGAGTAATTCTAATGTGGTTGAAGTGCGAAGCTTTCATGGATTGGCTGGTTTCTACCGTCGATTCATTAAAGACTTTAGTACTATCGCAACACCTCTTACATAAGTCAACAAGAAAACGGTTGGTTTCAAGTGGGAAAAAGAACAAGAAGATGCTTTCCAACAGCTTAAATGGAAGTTAATCAATGCTCCATTACTTGTTCTTCCTGATTTTTCTAAAACCTTTGAAATTGAGTGCGATGCTTCTGGTGTAGGAATTGGAGCTATATTGATGCAAGAGAAGAAACCCATAGCCTATTTCAGAGAGAAACTCAACGGCCCTAGGCTGAATTATCCAACGTATGATAAGGAGTTATACGCACTGATTCGGGCTCTTGAGACTTGGCAGCATTACCTTTGGCCAAAAGAATTTGTGATCCATATTGATCATGAATCTCTTAAGCATTTAAAGGGACAACAAAAGTTGAACAAAAGACATGCCAAATGGGTCGAGTTCATAGAGATATTTCCTTATGTCATTCACTAAAAACAAGGTAAGGAAAACGTAGTTGCTGATGCACTATCTCGCAGGTATGTTTTACTTTCTGCACTTGAGACCAAGCTGCTGGGCTTTGAACTAATTAAGACATACTATGCGGATGATCCTGATTTCAAAGAATATTTTCGTTCTAGTGACATACATTCCAGCGGTACCTTTTATATTTCTAATCGAGTTTTGTTCTCTGGAAACCGATTGTGTTTACCACGTTGCTCGTTGAGAGATTTATTGATCAGGGAAACGCATGAAGGGGGTCTAATGGGACATTTTGGAGTGGATAAGACGTACCATGTTCTGAAGGAGCACTTCTTTTGGCCGAACATGAGGAAAGATGTTGAGAAGTTCTGCAAACGGTGCTTGACTTGCGCCCATGCAAAGACCACGACTACATTATAAGGTTTGTATACTCCTTCACCTGTTCCTACGCAACCTTGGGTTGATATTTCTATGGATTTTGTGCTTGGATTGCCTAGGACTCGAAAAGGTAGTGATTCCATCTTCATTGTAGTAGATAGATTCTCTAAGATGGCTCATTTTATCGCTTGCCATAAGAGTGACAATGTTGTGAAAGTTGCTGATTTGTGCTTTACACATGTTGTTCGTTTGCATGGAATGCATAGAACCATTGTGTCTGATAGAGATACTAAGTTCCTTAGTTATTTCTGGAAAACTCTATGGTCTAGATTAGGGAACTAAGTTGTTGTTTTCTACTAAATGTCATCCTCAAACTGATGGGCAAACTGAAGTAGTTAATAGGTCTTTGTCTGGTTTGTTGCGTTCTATTGTGGGAAAGAATATTAAAAATTGGGAAGATTGCTTGTCACATGTTAAATTTTCTTACAATAATTCGGTCAATAGGACTACAAAATTTTTGCCATTTCAGATTGTTTATGGATTCCGTCCTTTGACACCATTGGACTTATTACCTTTACCTCTGAAAGAACAAGCTAACCTTGATGGAAAAGCCAAGGCCGAGTACATTGTGTCTTTGCATGAACAGGTTAAGAAGAACATTGAATCGAGCACTGAGGCCTATGCTAGACACGCCAATAAGAGGCGCAGAGAATTGACTTCGCAACCCGGAGATATGGTTCTAATTCGCCTAAGGAAAGGAGATTCCTAGAAGAACGAAAGTCTAAGCTGGACAAACGGACAGATGGTCCATTCAAAGTGCTGGAACGCATCAACAACAACGCCTACAAGATTGATCTTCAAGGTAAGTATACTGTGAGTTCAACCTTCAACGTTGCTGACTTGATACCTTACCCTGTAGGAGCTGCGAATTTGAGGGAAAATCCTTTTAAAGGGGGAGGGGATGATGCAATACAGACTAGACAAGTAGCTGAGCTGGAGCTAAGTGACAGTGAAGACGAAGATAGCTTGGAGGATGAGATGATTATGGCGACAAAAATAGAATGAAGAAGGCCAAGATCCATTTGTCTTCTCTAATGGGCCATTACCAGATCTCAAACCAGAAGGCTTCAAGACCAGATTGCAATGTTGGTTTATTCAGAACCAATTCAGATTTCAGATCAAGAAGCAAATCAGGATTTGACCAAGACTTTTAGCCATTCAAATTTTGGTTTAGTCTAGTCGAAATTTGAATGGGTTTTATTTGGGTTTTTAGACTTAGTTTATTTAATTATTTTTGGGTCTGATTTTAAGCCCAATTTAGGCTTGATCTGCGAAATTCCTTATCTGTTTGGGAAAGGAAATTTCGCAGACTTAGGATAGTTTTTAGGGTTTTAGTTTTCTATTTAAGGCTTTGTATTCTCAGACTTTGAGATCAACCAATTTTCTAGCAATAAAGTTTTCTTAAAGTTTTATCTCTTTTCTCAAAAACGAATCCTTGTTCTTCATTAAAAAACTAGATTGCTATAGACTTAATTCTCTAAAAGCTGATTGTTTCAGAATCATTATAGACTTAATTCTCTAGATCTGAAACTTATCTATCTCTTTTTCTCTCTCCATCGAATTTTCACCATCAACTTTCGCAGACTCTTAACTGAATTTCAGATCTAACAAGTTTGTTTTCCTGTTCAAAGATCTTGGGTTGCATCACTAGCTCTCTCGCTAACCAGGTTGAAACCCTAACCATGAGGACTAGAACCATCCTTCCGCGTGGAGCTACTAGACTCCGCAGAAGAAGACTCGACTTCACCAATCCGCGCGACTTACTCCTGAACGCGCATGAAAATCCATCGGAACAGAGCTCTGATGTAATCACCCCTGTCGCACCTCGGAATAACGTGAAAAATCCCCCAGATCTCGAAAAGGAAAAGGAGGATAACGAAGCCGAGCGAATTGATGTGGACTTCATCGATCAAACCGATTCCACGGATGAAGACGCTAACATACACCCAAGAAGGGTTAAGGGTCGCGCAACACGGAAGAATTCTCAGCTCAGCGAACCCATGACGAAAGAAGAGGAAAATATCTTCTGGGTAGAGCAAGAGAAGAAGGCCGAGGAGCAGGCTAGAGCCATTCACAGGATGCGCCAACCATCTCAAAAACAGACCTCTAACTATCTCCACAAGATTCGCGATCTCCACGACTACATCGCAAAAACAGCGATAGAGGTCAAAGCGGTAAAATCGCAGACCCATCACACAACTAGTGCTGCTCCAGTGATCGACAGGATCCTCGAAGAGGCTCAAAAAACTCCATTCACTGCTCGCATAGCCAACACCAGAGTCTCTGATCCCAGGAAAGTGAAAATCCCAATGTATGATGGAACTTCCGATCCGAAAGCTCACCTGCAGACTTTCCAGATCGCGATGGCGAGATCTAAGCTCAAGGAAGGCGATAAAGACGCTAGCTTCTACCTCCTATTCGTCGAGCATCTCCAAGGAGCGGCCCTTGAATGGTTCTCTCGCCTAAAGCGAAACTCCATTGGAAGTTTTCGTCAACTCTCCTCACAATTTCTCAAATTGTACTCCATGTTTATGGACAGAGAAACTTCCGACGTTGACCTATGGAGCCTGTCTCAAAGAGAAGACGAATCTCTCTGAGATTTCATGAACAAGTTCAAGATAGTAATGTCAAGAGTCAGCGGAATCAGCGACCAAGTGGCGGTAGACGCACTTACGAAAACTCTCTGGTACAAGTCGAAGTTCAGAAAGTGGGTAGCTCTCGAGAAACCATGCACTATACAGGACGCGCTTCATAAGGTCACAAATTTCATCATCATCGAAGGAGAGATGAAATACCTATCGCAAAAACACAAACTTGCGAAGGCGTCCTCGAAAGAATTAACCTCTGAAAAGAAAGCAAAAAAGAAGGTCCCCCGTAACGACAAGTACATCCATCACGAGGGAGAAAACGTCCGGGGGGCGCACAACTACGCTGTCAATTCCCCGTCTGAACAAGGCAAGACGTCGAAGAGCACCTGGACGCGGAACACGTCGTACGACGAAAACACCTTCTGCGAATTTCACCAGGCAAAGGGTCACTCCACCGCGAACTGCAAAGTTCTCAGAGCGAGGTTAAAGGCGAAACTGCTCGCGGGCGAGATCTCGGACGTAACCAGCATAAAAGATCTCATACACGATACAGATCGCCCACTCATGACCGAGAAAGCACCCACTGGAGACATCGCGTCTGAAGGAACCCAAGCAGATGGGAAACGCGGAAGGAGGCCTGACTACAAAGGCAATGACTCCAATCGCCACACAGTGAATATAATCATCGGAGGGTCGCAATACTTTCACGACACCGTCTCATCGATAAAAGCATATCACCGAAAGGCTGAGTTAAGTGCAAATTGGCCTATGCCACTCGACACTGCAAGCGATACCGCAAGTAACGCCGTCACTTTCGAGGAACACGAAACTGTCCGACTCGATAAACCCCATAACGATCCTCTCGTGATCGACCTTGTCATAAAAGATCTTGAAGTCGCCAGGGTCCTCATCGATATGGGAAGTAATGTCGGCATCATCTTTCGCGATACTTTCAACAGGATGAATATCGACTTAGCCGAGGTATACCCGCACCGAGACCTCTCACGGGTTTCTCAGAAACAACTTCGATAACTCTTGGATCGATAAAACTTCTAGTGGTAGACAAGGAGATAACAAAAGTTGTCGATTTTGTGATCGTCGACCACCCTGCCATCTACAACGTGATCATGAGAATGCCATGGATAAACTCCATGAAGGCAGTTCCATCGACCTACCACTTAGGCACTAAATTCCCAACCCCCTACGAAATCTCCATGATATGGGGATGCCAGAAACAGTCACGACTTTTCTTCCTGGCCAAGCATAAGTTAAGATAAGTCGCAATGACTCCCATTGCCAAACCCAAACGAATAAAGACGACTCAGTCGTTAGTCAAAAACACTTTGGAGAAAGACGTGCCAGAATCATCAACTCGAGAAACAGCTCAGTCCGAAGGAAACAAGCAAATTTTCGAGCCGAACACTCCCGACAAGTTAACGCCCTCAACACCTGAGGAAACCGTCGACCCAGCTGTAGTCACTGAGACTGAAACGGTCGATGCAACTCTGCCAAACGAGTAATCACTCACGGCAACAAACTGAACTACGAGACGGCATGATCCTCGAAAGAGGTACGTAGGGAGCTCTTGGCGTGAAGAGTTCAGTTGTCCCCCTCTTTAAAAAAGGGGAGTGGGTGTTCGTATACTCGTATACTCCCACACTTTATACTTGACATATTTCGATCCGATTCAGACAATAAATTTTCGCTTTTTATTCTTTCGTATAACCTAAAAATGGAAATCATACGAGATTATCTTTCTTAACAAACATTGACTATAACTTCTTCACCAACACATTCTACCATAAAGCGGAAAAACTTCCAGAAAAAGCAAGACGTCACGAGTTTCTTAGGAAGCACGATTCCGAACTCAATCAAAAGCTCCTAAAGGCGGTCGCAAGACTATCCACCTGCCCGTCGATTGGCCCTGACGGACGATCTAATCACTCACATTAACCTGCTCTTTTCGAAGAATTGATTTTATACATCTGACTAGGATTATAGCGCGCTATAAAAGAAATCCGAAATTTTGGTCAGTACTTCCAAACGACTTAGAAATTGTCTTTGGAGAGATAATCGTTTCCCGGTTGATTCAAGTCATATAAGTCGAGAACTTATCGCAGACTTCAATATCGAGACGGAACCAGGTCGAAATCAAAAGTGGGAAATGTAAGCCGGATTTAGTCACCACATGCCCTAAAACCGAGAGTAGACCTAGGTCTTGCCCTAAACCCAGCACACTAGTCTCTAACATCTCAAGGCATGATATCTAACCGATACGAGATCCTAAAGCATGTCTCTTCGTTCATATCTAAACGCTCAAGAAAGTTTACAAAACTTCTTAACATCCCGAATAAGAAACGCATAGAACGATCAACGAAAATAGTTAAATACGAGACGACAACTCGTGTTTTCCCTCTACACCAAATAAAAACAAACCCAGCACACTGGTCTCAGACATCTCAAGACATAGTATCTAACCGGTACGAGATTCCAAAATTTATCTCTTCGCTTATGTTCTCACGTTCAAGAAAATCCAAAAGAGTAAATCTTTCGACAACTCGCATCCGAAACAAACAACGAACATAGAGATTCTCTTAAGAGTAGACATCAAACGACGACTCATGATCTTTCTTCGCAACCGTAACACTACTCATACATAACCAAATCAAAACGAAAAACATCATTCATTAATACTAAAATTACAAGGTGAGGGGTTTCAAGGCCACACACGCCCAACCCTGACAAACATAAAATGGCCACACTTGGCCAAAATACTACTAATAAACAAGGACCACGCTCCCTCAATAGACGAACATTTCTCGCTTAGAAATCGTACTCGAAATTGCCAGAGATCGAAAAGTTTCATACACTTGACGGTCCCAGGTTTTGATCAACCGCATCCTCGTCACACCGAGCAGTGTCCCGAACATCCCCTGAATCGGAAGAAATGGGAATCGGGGCCAGTAATCTCGAACCCTGTCATAGATATATGGGATCGAAGACACGACTTCCTTGCACTTCTTCACGTGACTAGACATCTTATCCATTACAAGGTCGTAGGAGTAGTTAGAAAGTTGGGTACAATACAGAGCGCCCACCAAACCACGCCATTCGCGGTATTTTCCAAAGGTCTGAGGAGCACGCTTGTATTGGTCAAAATCCGCCGCAAACTTGACCGAGCGATCGGCCATAAACGAGGTGACCTCTCGTTTACCGCGTCTGTACGCACGGCGAATCTGCGATGCTTGACTCTGCGCCAATTCCCTTTCGCGAGACGAAACCGCTTCGACCTCCTTCTTCAGGCGAGCGTTCTCTTCTTCAAGTCTCTCGACCTTGAACCGAGCCATTTCTGCCGTCAGGTTGCTTGCCCGAAGGGCCTCATCCATCACATGGAGACCCTACAAAAAGAATTCCTTGATAGTTAGGAGATATATCACTCAAACGATTTAAATCATATCGTGTGCATGGAAACTAACCTCCATGCACAAACGCGAGGCCTCCTCATATTGCCCATACCAAAAAAATCTTGCGTCAGCCGCGGTTTGATACGTCGAGGCATCAAGGGAAATGAAAAAGGCGTCCCATTTCGGCCCTTCTCCAAAAGGCGGCATGGAGAAGGCCCTCGGACCACTCCCATCTCCGCCGAGTATATCTCGGTGCCACGACCCTTCAGAGGGCCCTCTCCCATTCTCGGCAACGCTGCCCTCGTTAGCGGGCGCGTGCTCAATTTGGGGAGATCTCTCCCTCTCCAAGTCGGGAGGCAACTCGTACGGGGTAAAGGCATCCATGGCCGATTTAAGCTCCCCTTCCTAAATCGCGTAGGGCTGAGTATGATTCTTGTGGTACGTAACCGCGTTACGAACTCGCTGCGGGGAAAAGTAACCCCAATGGAACGGACCACCTCGGAGAAAGTCCCTAACAACGTAGATATCTTCGGGATGCGGTGGAAGGGGATCCAAATCTGCAAAACGAAAGAACTATCTGATAACAACAAATGAAAAGAAAACGGCCAGAGTATCAAAAGTAATACCTGCGGGACCTCCATTCACGTCAAAAAGCAGAAATGTATTCACTCTCGACACAGGCACTATCTAAACGAACAAAGAAGTGTCGTTTTTTTCCAATCATGAAAGTTGGATGTAAACTATTGGAGCACTGCCATGTTTTTCCTCGGCTTGAGGCAATACCGAAGCGATTTACCCACGACCAACGGAGTTAAAAACGCCAATAGATAATCGACGCTTAAGTCCATCCCTCGCTCGTAACCCAAAACCAAGAGTCCCACGAGGTTTTGGAGACCGATGGGCGAAAGCTGACCGATTGATAAACCATAATGATCCGAAAATTAGACTATGACCCCCGGAATGGGAAACCACAATCGGCAAAGCAACAAGTGTGCCTCGTAGCACGTAAAGAAACCATGAGGCTGAGAATCAGCGTCCTCTCCGTCTCTCGGCATTCGGAACTCCACCTCATCCGGGACTCGGCAGAAATCCTGGATCACGGCGAGGAATGATTTTCAACACTCGCTCTGCCTACGGGCATTCTTTTTGAATTTCGGTCTCTGCGGACAGCATGATTCAGCCGGTGGAGCTTTGATACCACAAGTAACCCGCCAGTATTCCCTTGCTTCATTAGGGTCGACGGAGTGCGGCATGAATTCGACTTTCGGTATAACTTTGACTTCTTGAACTTGTAGGCTCTCGAGGTCAAAAGTCAACAACAAGGCATTCACAGAAACTAGATCATTCGTGGCCATAACACAAAAGAAGAGAGAGAAATGGAAAGGATAAGAAGCTTGTTTTTATCTTAAGCAAATTTTTGTGAAAATGAGCAAGTGGAAGATTTGGAGAGTTACTACTATCATTTATAGAAAGAGAAATTTACTATTCATCTTCGGACTTTTTAGTCATCGATTATGCCTAATTTACCTAACGTGCCTTAAAAGTTCGCAAGAACATTTCAACGATTTTTGAAAACTGGGGGGCTAACTGTTAGGGTCAAAAATGGTTACGAAAAGATTGATGCCTAAAAGAGTAACAGAAACATAGTCTCTCCTTCGAAAATGAAAATTGTGAAAGGATTATCAATTCAGAGGATCTTTCCATCTAGTCAATCCCCTCTCGACCAAATGTCAAAATTCCGCGTCTAGAATTCCACAAGCGGCGGCTTCGCAAAGTCCAGTCACTCGCGGGACACTAAACACGAGGATAACGAAATCAACATTCGAGACCTCCAATAGACCTTGCTAAACGAGTTCCGGAGCGACACGAAGTCACCGTAAACAACGGATAACCGCGTCGCTCCGGAATTACGAGCGATACAAGCAAAGACAAGTCTAGCCGCCCAACGAGCACCAGAACACCTTCAAGACGCCCTTCGGGCGTCTAGACAACGCTTTCCCGATCGTCTTCTCCTTCGAATCCCGGTTCAAGCATTTCTTGTTTCGTCGCGATTGGAATATTTATTGAAGTTTCGCGGCAATAATCGTGAAGACTCGTACTTTCCGTAAAAACTTTGTATCAATCGTATGAAACGATAACGGTTAACTTGAACACCGAAGTTGTCTTAACCATACGATCGGTCTTATCATTTCGTAAAACCGTCACCGTGTAGTCGTGCAAAGAACGATTTCTCTGAAAGAAATCGTAAAAATCACTTTATCGCTAAACGTCCCACGAAGACCCAAAATGCGAGAAAATTCCACTTACAATTTCGGAACGAGAGCGAGCCCAGTTGCGTCAATGATCTATCCGAGTTTCGCGAAGGATAAAAAGAAAATACGTTAAAGTTAGAATCTGAAGATAAATTTGGAATATTCGTCAAGATATGGAATATTCCCGAAAAAATGGAATATTTACGCGGGAGAATATGCACAAATCTAGGGCGTAAAAGGAAACAGATTGAACCTACGAAGGCATATAAAAGGGGGCTAAGGAGAAGAAGTATGGGGACAGACAGAAATTTAGAGACAGAGAAATTTCTTCATAACTCATACTTAGAGCTTTAGTTTTTACTTTCGTTTTTTGCTAGCGAGCTACGTCTTGATTAGGTTTACAAGTCTTACGCTGTTAGATCTAGAATACTCGCCGACAGCTCTCGCAGCCACGATTATCACTTGTCGTAACGCTCAACGCATATTCGAGTAAGATCTCTATTGCTCTGTTTTTCATTCGATTCTCTTTTATGTTTATCTCATCGTCTGTTTTCTTCATACTTTTGATCTGTTGTTGTTGGTTTAGCAGATATATGGGACCTCAATTAAAGTTAGGGTTTCCTGGCTTTTTTCCGAATACGAATATCGACAATGCGAATTTCGGTTCCCACAATACCCATCTCCTTGTGAGATCTTTTCTATCGGTCCCCTATAACCATCCTTTGTTGGAACTTCCTCACAAGAAATCATTGCAGATACTAAATAGCTTCTTAGTAGCTCTTTTCACTCATCCTTTTAAGCAATGATCTTCTTGACCACCTCTTTGAACTTTGAATAATTCTTATCTCTTTCCAACATAGGATGTTTGACCTCAAATTGGGTGATGAACGCATGCATCTCACGAATTTTGTCAATAGGTATCTCGTTGGTTTCTTTGAGAAGGATTGCAGGTGGCACATATATAGGTTTTTTCACAATGGAATACTCTTGTGAACTCTCCTCCTTTGAGGTCGTGTGATGACTCTTCTCTTTAGGCATAGGTGCTGCTTCTTCAGTTTGGATATACTTGTTGGGTAGAGGGCTTGCAACAATGATCTCTAATTGTTCTACACCCAAAGCTTCCTCATAATGGAGGAAAGGTTGTGTCTCCTCCTCCTTGGCTTTTCATTCAAGCCTTGTTCCATGTGGTTTTCACATTCATCATCATAATACTCATCAAAAATTGGTTCCCCCATACCAAAGTATTGATCATCAAGAAAGAAGATATCCTTAGGTTGATGTATGAACGCCATATTGATTGACTCTATTCCTTTGTGAATGTTGTACCTTGAAAGGAATAACAAACAAGTAGTAAGATAGTTAGTAATAAATAAAAATAAAGCTTAGTCTTGAGAATAATTGAAATCCTAAACGAAAACAAAATCTAGCTTTTGTGCTCCCCGACAACGGCGCCAAAAACTTGTTGCGCGATTGTTTTTGCAAACAAAAAACAACGAAACTTTAAAATTGATAAAAGCCCGTTTTCTAACAATCACAGAATCCGTAAATGCACGGATATGCTATTGTAGTACTTCGAGTTTGAACCACAAATAGCAAACCTTAGCTAGACAAGTTCAAATTTTAATAATACACAACCGTTCTTAAGCTAAGCGAATAGGAAAGGGGGGTTTTGGTTTTTGTGGTTAAAGGAAATCAAATCAAGGAAACATAAATAGGCAAGGAAAGTAAATCATAAAAGTAAAGCATAAAGTAGAAACTTAAATAAACAAGCAAGTAAAGGCGATAAGATAAAGATGGATCTTGGGACAATGGTTATAAGTTCGGGTTCAATCTAGAGATGTGATGGACTTCGGCAAGGCTTTATTAAAGGATTGAAGGTATTCCTATACCAAGGATCCCCCTATTATTGATCAACCCACTCTCGTGACGGAGATCTATTCACCTATACAAGTTACAAGGCTCAACTCTCGCTTTTTGCCTATCCAAACATGTACGTGACAGTAAGTCTCAAGCCTTTCTAGCCATCTAGCACCTAGGTAACATCCACTCTAATGGGCCCAAGTGAAAGACATAGATCTATTTCTCTCAAGCATTTCATCGAACACTTTTTAGGCGTCAATGAGCAAGCAAATGGTTTTGAAGAACTAAACTAGATCAAGTAGGAATCTATGCCAACATCTAGCATATTCATCCATCACAACTCTAGATCTATCCCTAGCCTAGTCATTGATTTGATCCAATTTAGTAGCTAGGTAATGGTGTAATAAGAGAAATCAACAAGAACTCAACCTCATGACTATGGAGCTAGCACCGGTCTAGCCTTGTTTTTGGTCATACACTGATCGTGAAGCTCCTTGGTCCGGTGGACAATCTGAACGGTCCGAACATGTTCGGATTGATTTTTTTCTCCAATTTTCTTCGTTCCAAAAATGTATTCCTACTAAAAAATTATAAAAACATTTAAAAACATTTATTAAAACTTATAATAAACAACTTTTTCCTAAGATCAAAGAATAAATATCAAAATCAAATAAAACTTAAAGAAATAAAACGTATGAGTTGCCTTCCATAAAGCGTTTGTTTAAAGTCAAGTAGCTCGACTCCTGGGCAATTTTAGACATGAGGAAGCCTCAATGGAAAGTTAAATATCCATCCTCCTATTGTAGATCCTTGAGATGAAACCTCCTCTTGTCCTTATGTTTCTACTTCCAATGCAACAGTTGGAATCGGTTAAGGACACCTAACCTCCATTGCTGGATATCTATGAGGTTGTATCTTGTAGTAAAGGTTCTTATCAAGATGAATGAAGTGAATTCTTTCATTTGGCCAGTCCATGACAGCTCCTACGGTTGCAAGAAAGCTTCTTCTAAGTATTAAACTTGACGAATACTTCTCTGCTACATCAACAACCTGTAAGTCAGCCGACACAAGATCATTATTAACTCTTATTAGGATACCATGTAATCATCCTACAAGTCTCTTTATTGATCCATTAGCGAATATGATACACATCTCCGAAGGCCCAAAGTTTGTGAAACCAAGCCGCGTAGCAATATGTGTTGGCATGAAGTTCACTCCAGCTCTAGAGTCGCATAAAGCGTTCTCAAAAACGTTTTTTTGTTGATGGAAAAATTTATTAGGAAGAGTCCTAGGTCTTCCAAAATCTGGAGAGTGCTAAAACGCTTGTTAGGATCCCTAGCTAGATTGACCAGTCCTTCTATTCTTTCCAAGTCCTGAAGATTGTTTTCAAAAAATCTCATGAGCTCCCTTTGAGTATTTCATGCTCTTTCAAATGTAATAGCAGTTGGTTGCTCACGAGATATCTTGAGAAATTCTTTCCGATTCTCTCTTGGAATGAAGGAACTTCCTCCTCTTGATCCCAAGTAGACATTGTCATTTTTGTGCTCAAACCGATGCTTAGATTTCAGTTGAGTGGCTCAGATGCTTGTCGTCCTTTTAAAGGTCTTGCATGATCCTACTCCTTGGGGCGAGTTTTGACTGTCCAAATTCTGGAAATCAAAATTTGGGACCTCTCCCTTCAGGTCATTAGGCTTAGTGTTGAACTTAGTGGAGTTTTCTTCATTCTCCACTAGTTTCTTCTCAATGTCTTTAAGATGAGAGCTTAGGAGATAAAGATTGACCTTGATATCATGAATCTCATGGGTTTTGTGGTCCATTCTTCTCATGCTTTCCTTTTCATCTTGCTGGTCATCTTCCATTTTTTTGTTCGTTCCATTGGCACTAGACACCAATTCTCCCAAACTGTCTTCCAGCTCTTTCATCATTTCATCCTGTTCTTCCTTGAACCTTTTGATCTTTAGATTTACGACTCTAAATTTTGAAAAAGCTCCTTTGCTTAGCTTTCATGTCCTTAGCCAAAGACTCAAGTCTCTTGTCCATATCTTTCACGTTTCTGCTTTCTTCAAGGTTATTTTCAGCTTCTCCTTGGGTTTCTGTGACTTCGAAAGCGGCTTCTATGTGACTTCGACTCATGTTTAGGCCTTGAACAATGAGTTCAAGCTTCTCAATTCTCTGTTCAAGGACGAAATACTGATTATCTATTGTAGTATAGATTTTCTGCTCCATATCGCCTTGAATCTCGAGAAGTTGCTCTGTGATGTGCTAAACTTTGAACTCTAGAGACTTTATGGGTGTGTAGGGACTTGGAGGATGAGGTAAGAACCGTGATACCTCTTGTCTTGGAGTGCTTGGTCGTGGGAGATATCGCAGTTGCTCATGGGGAAGAAAACTTTGGAGATTTCGGTTCATAGTTTTGAAGTGTATGTCTTCATGGTTTTGAAGCGTAGGTCTTCTTTGATGGGGTTCATATGAGTTATCCAGCGGTATTGAGTCAAGATACCAGCCTCCTTGAGTGGATTCGTGGCTTATACTTTGCCTTCAATAACGTTCTCCGTGAGGTTGACCTCTTGGCTCAACATAGTCTCTTCAGGCTGACAGGCATGAGGATAATACTGAGTATCATCAATGAATTCGAGTGAATGAGGATTAATGTAGCTAAATCCTTCAAATTTTTCGTCCATGGCTATAGAGATGTTTAGCGTTTCAATTTTTAGGCTTTGGCTCCTTGTATTTTCCCTGAAAAACACAAGAGAAACAATTAAATAGGTTAGTATGATGGAAAAATCATATTCCTAGTAGGAAAAGGATAATTCCAAGTTTTTACCTACAAGGAAAAAGGGAGCACAAAATTATTAGTAAGTTAATCTAAACTCTATGTGTTAAAACCCTAAAAGAATTAAAATAAGTTAGAAGAAAAAGCAAACCATAATTCTTACAGGTAAACCGATTTATTACAGAGAAATTGAAATTTGCAGAGAAAAAAAAAGAGAGCGAAAAGTTTTCCTAGACTCAACCCTATATCTAAATCATAAGGTAAATATAACTAGTCCCCGGCAACAGCGCCAAAAACTTGATGTGGGGTCAAGTTTTATCTAAGTTAAAACCTAGCTGCAAGTGTACAGCATCCGCAGTAATACTTGGGGATCGAATCCACATGGACTAGCAGTCACGCTTAAAACCTATATGATTTTGGAGTAAGCTAAGAACAAGATATCAAAGGGTGTTGTCACTCTTTTATGGTTTTACGGATGCAAATGAACCTACTCTATAAGCTAATGTACAAAGGAGAGATCAATGAAAAGATATGCATAAAACAACAAAAAGTTAAAGTAAACAAGTCGGAGTCAAAAAAGACTAGGGTTGATGTACATACAATTTCATGCATATTTTATTGTGTTTTAGCTTAGTTTTCATTCATATTTAGGTTGTAAATGAGCATATTAGCTTTAGAATGCATCATTTAGAGTCTTGAGTCTAGTTTAGGTTCATATTGCATTTTGCATCCATCTTTCTTGTATTTGTAAGTACAACCTTGGAGAGCACTTTGAGAGCTGAGATGATGGATTCTAGGAGCCAAAATGACCAAGAATCAAAGGGAATTAAAGGCTAGAAGTATTGGGAGAAGATGGGATCAAACAAGATATCAAAGAGGAGCTAAAGGCCATCAAAACTGCCCAAGTAGGCAGCCATCGACCACCTGCGTCCATGGCCAGCAACCTAGAGTCGATAGCCAGCGACCCAGACAGCAAATGGCGCCTCCTCCACTGGAGGTTGCCAGCCATCGATCGTGGGTTAGCTCCCATCGACCAGATGGGTCGATGGCTGGCAACCTCAGCCTTAAAAATCCCCTTTTTCATTCTATAAATACCCTTAAACCTATTTTAGAGAGAGTATCCGTTTTTCTAGAGAAAGAACACATTTTTACAACTCACAAACTTGTATTTCCTCTTGATCTTGAAGATCAAGAGTTTCTCTTTTATGTTTGGATTTTTGAATCAACTTCTATCTTATTCTATGAAATCTATATTTCTATCTTCATCTCTTTTCTTTCTCTCTTCTATGTTGTGTGAGTAGATCTCTTTGATGGAACCATAGATGTCTAGATCTACTTAGATTAGGGTATGATATGGTGTTAGGGATAGCTAATACTAAGTTTCCTAAGGATTTGGAGTGCCTAATGCTAGGTTTTAGAGTAGCTAACTAAGATCTAGATTAGTATGCATTTTATCGCCCGGGAGGTGTTCGATAAAATGTCTAGGAGAACCAACTACTTGCTATTTCAATCTAGCCAATGAGAGTTGTTTGCTAGATTGATTAGTGACTATGTGGGCTTGCTCTTAATGATATCTAATCAATATATCATTTGCAACAAAGCGAGAGCATGAGTGAATGTGATTGATAAGAAAATGGCCTCTTGCCATGAGAGTGGATNTAAGGAAATGGCCTCTTGCCATGAGAGTGGATTAGGCTAGTGTTGCCTTTGGTCTAGGATTTGTGCTCAATAGCTTGATCTAATACCTTTATCATAATCTATCTAAGGGGATCAATTATGACGTTTATGGGTCCATCATCTTAGCTTATAGTTTATTTCAAGTTAGCATCTTTTAAGGTTTATGTTTACTTTCTTGCTTTGCTTTTACTTCTAGAACCTTAAGAAAACCAAAACAAACNAATGTGTATTCCCAAAGCTTAGGTCCATCTAGTCTAAGTTTGCTCCTTGTGCTTCGAGCCCTAAGTACTACGATGACATATCCGTGCACTTGCGGATTGTGTTATTGATAGGAAACGGGTTTTACAAATTTAAAGCTTCGTTTGTAGTGCCTTGCGTTTGCATAAGCAATAGACACTCAACAAGTTTTTGGTGCTGTTGCCGGGGAGCATGATTGCTAGATTAAGATTTTCTTTGGGATTTCATTTAAGTTTGAGACTAAGCTTTATTTTTCAAGTTATTTAATTATTATCTTTTCTTTTGTTTGTTCTTTGTTACAAGGATAATGAATCACCAACTTCAAGAAGTAGTTGGAGGAATGGGAGCATATGAAGAGACCATTGGTGACTTTGATACACCAATCACAAGCTAAACAAGGATGGGAATAAGACCCCCCACCCAGAGATATGCCCCATCACGA